>LOEQ01005711.1:11113-29479 GCA_001685075.1 Bramus lutescens
ACTGGACTCCACTTACAAATCAGACCTTCATTAGACAATGACTTCCAGGACTTTGGACTTTCCAGCTTCTAAAACTGTAAAAATGAAGTTCCTATTGCTTGTAAGGTACCCAGTTTGTGTTGTTTTGCCATAGCCCCTGAACAGACTAAGATGCAACCCCCTGGTCAAAATACATTTGGTTTTGCAGATCTTGTCACTGTTCTCTTGTGACCAGTTGTTGAACCGTTCCGTTTCTGCGGGACAAAGGCTGCTGGCACTGCATCACCTTTGTACAACCAGTGCTTGCAGAGTCTGTGGTCATGAAGCAACGAACAAACAAGTCTATTATCAGATAAAGTGCAGAGGAGTTGGGGACGAGGTATTATTTCAGATTAGTCATTCCAGCCTCTGTGGGAACACACGTGTCCACTGTTGCAATTCTCAGCAGCAGACAGGCTTTCCAAGCCAACCACAGCTTGAGTGGGAAGCTCTCACAGGGCATTTTACTGATGTGTGGTTTTTGATTTTTTTTTTTGTTCTGATCTGTTCCTAGCTTGACAAATGCATCTCAGCAAGAGACTTGATATGTCTTCATCACAGTAGAAACACAGCCACACAAATTTTATGTTATATTGTTGATCCCTGCTTATCAATTAACTATAACAAGCTGTTAGGACATTTATATTCATATCCAATTCAACCCTTATTGGGGTGTCTTGTTTAATTCCTACCCTGCTAGGCTATACCTCACTGGAGTTTGAAAATGACTTTAGATAGATGATATTGGAAACATGGCCTAGAAAAGTTCCTAGCCAGGGTGTCCTCATTTGCTTCTCTGTGATAAAACGATGGCCAAAAGCCACATAGAGAGGAAAGAGTTTTCTTGCTTTGTACTTCCTGGTAATAGTCCACCATCCAGGGAGGCCAGAGTAGGGGCTCAGGGTAGGAATCTAGTGGCAAGAAGACCATTAAGGAGTGCTGCTTACTGGATTGTTCCCTATGGTTTGCTCAGTTGGCTTTCTTATTCCACCCAGGACTCCCTACCCAGGGGTAGCACTGTCCATTATAAGCTGGATTTTTCTACATCAATTGTTGTTCAAGGAAATGCCCCACAGACGTGACCACAGCCCGATCTGATAGAGGCAACTAACTCTTCAGTTGAGGCTCCCTTTCCAAGACAAGGCTATGTTGTGTCATGCTGACAAACTAACCAGAACATGGAGCTCTATTCTTATGAAAGAGAATATTTATTTGATGAAGTTGCTTTCTATACAAAAGCCATAAATACAATTATAGCCTTTAATGGGCTTATCGAGCGGGACACACATTATAACTGAACATGGAAATAGGAAAGGTACATTTATGCTGCTACCTTAAGGGCTTGTATATGAGTGAGGGAGAATTTAACTGGACTTTAAAAGATGGGGAAGAATAAAAACTTATTTATTGAATGCCTACTGCACATTAGATACAACACTAACTACTTTGAAGGATTCAAAGAATTATAAGACAGAACATTTATTCTTGTCAAATTTATGATCAGTTGTAGGTATATGACAAAACGAATGGAAAATTAAATAACATTATGAGAAATAATGTTGATGGTGTCATGAGGCATTAAGATTAATGATATGATGAAAAACATAGAGAAGGATAACTTTAGGAGTTCACAAAAGGTGGGTTGGGATGGCTTCTCTGAAGACACAGGACTGTTTTGCCTTACAAGGATGGGTGAGCTTAGCTCAGAGGATGATGAAGATGACAGAAGACATCATCAGAGAGGAAGAGAGGAAAATACACAGGCAAAGCTACTGAGGAAGAGCAGGAGAGATGGAGGAGGATGTGCCAGGGAGAACAGGTAGAGTTGGCACCAACAGAAAACTGAGCTGTTGAGAATAATGCTGGGAGAAAGATTAAATCTGTGTTATGAAGGCAGCAAATGTCAAACCATTGAGTCCACACATCACCCTTCATACAAGAGCTGCTGGAGACTTGGTATAAGAATGTGATGTTTAGAGCCGGGCCAAACATACATCTTGGATATTTCAAGCCTTCATCTTAGGAGGATTCAGTGTGCCCAACACCCATATACATGCCTGCTGTTTTATTGAGCACCTGTTCTTGGGCAGCTGGCAGCTTACATATTGAAACTGTCAAGACGGATAAGACAGGACCCCAGTTTCAAAGTTCTTACAGTCTGAAGTGGATAACAATACTCCACAGCAGTATTAGAGCACTCAGAATCTTCCAGCAGCAGTAGAAATGGTCACACAGAGACATTAGGGATTGGGAGTGTCTTCTCTCCTCTGTATGGGATGGATGGACAGTAAAACTCCGGTTTAGGTGTGCAGGACTTGAGGTAACAGAGGAGCTTTCATAGAGCATTGACAATGAAGAAAGAGGATGCAGGTAGCAGAAAGGGATGTTCTGACAAAGGAAAGAGACAGATGCAGGAATCTGAACAGTCCCCAGCAACCAAGGTCGGAATCAATTAGTGTGGGATAAGGAGTCAGGGCAGAGCTGGGGCAGTGTGTCACTGAAAGAAAGGGCAGCCTTTATTCAACAGTGGGCTGCAGGCTGCTTCCCAGGTCTCAAGGATGAAATGATTGAGTGAGCACCATTAGGAGGCCTGGAGAGATGTCTCTGGAATTGACTGCTCTTGCAGAGGACCTGGGTTCAGTTCCCAGAACCCATGTGACTGCTCATAACCATCTGTAATTCAAGTTCCAGGGGATTGGATACCTTCTTCTGGTCTGTACTCACAGTAGGCACAAAAATGATTGCATACATCCATGCAGGCAAAACAGCTATGCACATACAATAAAAAGGAAAGAAGAATTAAAAAGGGGGGGGCTTGGAGCATGTAGTCAGGCAGTGAACTTTCTACTCCTGTGATTTTTCTGATCAAAAACTGATTAATCAAACTACATAAATCATACAAATCCCCCCAACTGAAATCATGTCAGCTAAAGGGATTTAAGCTGTAGTGCTTTTCAAGAGAGGTATCTTTATAAATAAAGCACAAAAGTTTCTTATTTTATTAGTAAAAAGTTTAGAAATATGGAAGCTTATAGATGACTCCCCCTTTACATACTTAGTAAATCAAGGGCAAATGATTATTTAGTGTTTACTGACTTGCATTTGCAGGAGGTTGCCTGAGGGTGAGAGCAGGGCATCTTACCTGGAAGGTGACGTCATCACTTACAACCCACCACCTATGCTGCACACCAGCGCCACTAGCTCTGGTGTGTAAGGCTGAGAACTGCTGGTGTGTTAAGTGAGCCCCAGGACTCTTGTGCCTCGATGTTCCTGTAGTGTTGTGAGTCAGTGCTGGTTGGGAATGTCTCTCCAAAGGGCCAAGAACAAGATCTAGTGTATGCTTAAGTATTCCAAATTTGTTTAAATCTACAAACAAACTGATGGAGGCCTCAGGACAATGGAGTTTCAGTGATCTGGGAAGGATTTCCCAGCACCTGGTTATAAAGATAATTAAGAGATGGAAAAGTAGATGGAAAACCAAAGGGAGTGGCTTCTGAGACAACCTTCCTCTCCGCAAATGCCCATTAGGTCATGTATCTGAATGCTGCTAAGAGCAGCTGAGATCAGATGTAAGGAATCATTTACTTGCAGCAAAACTGACAGGTACTGGGCTATAACTGTCAAAAAGATGAGAGTGGCAGAGGGCTAGAAGTGCTTGAAAGAGGGAGGCAATGCTTACTGAGATCTCCCCACCGGATGCACTGGCTCTGTAGCCAATTTCTTTCTTTAATGCCTGTATGTGAGCAGATCTTCTATTTCTGGGAGTTTAGATACTAACCACCTACTGACCACTCTGAAGGCACAAATCCAGTCCATTTCACACTCTGCATCCCCTTGGGAAATGATGCCATATGATGTTCAATGGACATTAACTCAAGAGTGCCTGAGACCAAGGTTTCATGAGTAACGAACAACGGATATATATGGGAAGTGTGTGTGCATGTGTGTGAGCGTGTGCTCATAGAATGTGTGTATGTGTGTGTGCTTCTTATAACCGTGCCAACTAACTGTCTTTCCATCCTCAGGAGACACTTGCTCCTTTTTCTCACTCACCACAGGGCACAGCATCATTGCTTGTTTTGGACTGTAGGATATCTGTTTCACCCAATGGCACCAGCAAAGCAAGAAACAGACCTAAGTTCACTGTGTTTCTTTCCAGCCTTGCGCTCTACCATGTGCTTTCCTCCGTTTATAAATAACCTCCTATTGTGGGCAGACATTTACTATAAAGCACCGTTGGAGCCTTGGACAATGGTTGTCTTCACTTGATGGGCAATGCTCTACTGAAAAAATACCAGAGGGACCTTAACACATGCTCTCTCTCTCTCTCTCTCTCTCTCTCTCTCTCTCTCTCTCTCTCTCTGTCTCTCTCTCTCTCCCTGCTTCACTTCAAGAGGATGTTATTTTCCCCTCTTCCCTTCTGTCAGCTTCCTGCTCCCGTTCCTTTTCCTTTTCCGCCCTCAATTTTATATTCAGTGTTGCTTTGAACACAACAGAAATACTGCCAGAGATAGTTCTAATTACACATGAATTTTGTCATATCTCATAGATTTTCTTCTTAGCCCGACTAGCTCAAGTTAACCTGTAAGAAGTAAAATGAATTAATGTGATAGCTCCCCCGGCCCCCGCTTTTTGTTCTATTAAAAAAATTCCCCCCTCATCCTGATATGGGCCTATTTTTATTCCCTGTCCTCTGCATCCTCATTTAAACCTGAAATATTGATGAATCCTACTTGGAGCTTAGCATTCACCAGCAGACCCACAACTCAGCTCAGGACAGGTGGATGCAAACTCGCTAGCTCCTCAGAGGCCAGCAGCAGAGAAACAAAGGCCGATGTGGACAACTCATGGCTGCTTTGAATGCTCTGTGCGCTCAAGGTATAGTCACATGGGTGGTACAGGGGGTGGATTTTGAGGAATAATCCAGGAGATTCCTCTAGGTCAGCAGGATATGGGGAAGAAGATGACCCGAATGGCCAGCTGTGAGCTCCAGGAATGATGCTGGCAGCTTCATCCCGGGCCTAGGCTTGAACTACTCTAAGGAGCTTCCTATAAGGCAAGGGCAGCAGTTCTGTTCCCCTAGAACTACTCTGCCAGAGAAAACTTAGTGTCTATGAAAGCACTCAGCTTTATTTAGGATGTCATCAAAGGTAGTAGTTATCTCATAGGTCAGAGAATCTAGACTGTATGAAAAGCATTCAGCAAAGGCTTGGCCATTTAGGATGCTGTCGAAAGGTAGTATAATTGTTATGTATCATCTCTTCGCTCATGTTCACCTGTGATCTGAAAATGTGGCCATTCTTCCTTTAGTTATCTCCTGGGCAGTGCTTCATTCATGAAAATGGTGTTCAAAACCAATCATTTACCAGGTGCGTGCTTGTAATCGCAGCATTTAGGGTGCAAAGGTGGTAGGGTTGTCAGTTCAAGACCAGTCTAGGCTACATAGCAAGACTCTGTTTCAATAGAAGGATGGACGGAGGCTAGGATGCTTGGGTTGTGGATCACTTGACTAGTGTGTGCAAGTTTCTGAGTTTGAGCCTCAAGACTATAGCACACCAGATAATTAAAACCCATCACTAGCCCTAGAAAAATGAAGTAAAGTGCAGTTTGATCTGTAGACATTGGCAATAATTCTGAGTTGAGGCCGGGTGGTGGCAGTGCACACCATTAATCCCAGGACTAGGGAGATAGAGACAGGCGGATCTCTGTAAGTTGGAGGCCAGCCTGCTCTACAGAGCTAGTTCCAGGGCAGCCTCCAAAGCTACAGCAAAACACTGTATTGAAAAACCAAATTAATTAATTAATTAATTAATTAATTCTGAGTTGATATCAACTTATTAAGCTTCCTATCTTGGTCAAGTTATTAAATCTGCTTTGGCTTATCTGTTTTACACACACACACACACACACACACACACACACTGGGGTAAGTTCCAAGTTTGCTATTGCTTTGGAAATTAGTATATGGGAAACAAAGCCTCAAAAGTGTCAGACACCTGAAGCAAGAGACTAGGAATGTGGGTATTGTTGATTTCCAAGATCCTGAGTTGGGGAAACCGACTATTCACATTCAGAGTTTTGCTGCAGAGACACTCATGGGGCGGAAGAACTTACCCGTGTGTCCCAGGAAGAAGCTTGGAAGAACAGAGAAGACCGGAGGCTTTCATGGCCAGTCTGTATAAGCTAGAGAAATACCACAAAGTGGCCAGCAATCTCACCCTGCCTTTGTTCTTCTCACACAATTCTCCCTGGAGAATCCACGACTATGGCCCAGGAGAGAACCCAGACTCACTTTCTAATCCTAGCTTCAGAGGGCCTGAAGTGTAACCTCTCAAAAGATGTGTTAAAGGTGTGATCTCAGCACCTCAGAATGGCATTGTATTCTGAAATAGAACCTTGCAGAAACAATTGTGTTAAAATTGAGGTCATTTTGGACTAGTTTCTTGTTTAGCAGGACCACATCCTTATGCTATAAGAAAGGAATGTTGGACAATAGACACCAGAGGAAAGATCTGGAACACCAACTGAAGATTGGAGTTATGCTTTCGTAAGCCAATGTATTTCCAGGGTCAATAGAAGTTGGAAGAGGCAAGTGGTACCCTTCCCTAGGACTTCATGAAGAATTATAGCTCTGCCCATGCCTTGATTTTTACTCTGAGGCTGCAGAACACTGAGACAATACATTCCTGATGTCCCAAGCCACGGTATTGTTGAGCATCGCTGTAGCAACCCTAAGGAGGCTGACCTAAAGCTCACAGCTGTATAGGAGGGAGGGAGCAGCGAGGATGCAATTTAAGTTCACTGAAGATTGACTTATCCTGAGCTGTACTTTAAGAGGCAAGCTATGGGACCTGCCCAAGTTATTATTAAGAGACTGTGCTGTTTTAGGAAAGGGAGGCTCTACAGAGCGAAGATAGACGCAGAAGCTGGAAAAAATACAATTATTATATGTGTATACCCTGCTGAGTTCCGAGTGTGTAAACCAGTTACATACAGATTTAAATGTCCTCTGCCCACCAGATGCTTGGGAACCTCGCCAGGCTTAGTTTCAAGCTGCAGGCTGGTTACCATGACAATGAAGGCAAGAGACAATCCTGTAACTAGCTAGCTTACAGACTAGGGGGTGGTTTCAATACTCCATCTAATAATGTTTTACGATTGACTCTGATGTTAAGAGATGAACCCTTAGGATCATGATTCAGGGAACCCGAGGGAGCCCCAAGGGCCACAAGAAGCTTCCTCAGTGAAAAGGCAGGCTTCCCAGTTGCTGGACCTTTCCACAATTTTGCTTTGCTCTCCCATTAGCTTAGCCTCAGGCAGCTCCAAGTCCAGCTGAACTCCACAGTAGTTGGCTCCCAGGGGTCTCCCCCCAAGCTTGATTGGAGTAGTGGGCTTTGCTTTTCATTCTCAATACAGCTCACTGGGCTGCCTCATTAAGTTCTGCAAAGTCCCCAGAGGAGCAGGCTGAGCTTTGGGTGGGGGCAGATTTCCATGTCTCTCTTTCCTGGAGACTGGGACCCTGAGAGCAGCGTCTCAGCAGGTCTGGATGTCAGTCATGTTTAGACTGCAGTGGCCTAGCAGGGGATGACTGCCACAATTAACACTTTGTCTCTTGACAGACAGCCAGGACAGCTCAGCCAGTACTTCCTCATCACAACTTTCATTTTCATTTCATTTCATTATTTTCCTGACCCCGCTTGAGTCTTCTTAGTGTGCCTGGGGATGGCCACTCCTGGTGATTTTGGAAACAATGGAGTTTTGAAGAAGCCGTCTGGAAAGAAATAGTTAGGGCTGGGTGGAGGAGGTAACAGAGACATCAGCCTGGGTCTACCTGTCCCCTAAGTAGAAATAAAAGAGTAATGTGTCGAGGGCTCCGAGTTCAGAATGGGAAATCAAATTTTCCCTTTGTAATACCTTTTCTTCTTTCCCTCAAACTTGGGTTGTTTTTGTAGGAGCCCACTTAGTCGTTTCCAGCTGCCCAGACTCGAAATAACCATACAGAAACTGTATTAATTGAATCACTGCTTGGCCTATTAGCTCTAGCTTCTTATTGGCTAGCTCTTACATCTTAATTTAACCCATTTCTATTAGTCTGTGTATCGCTACGTGGCTGTGGCTTACTGGCAAGTTTCCGTCTGGCATCTGTCTCTGATGGAGCTACATGGCTTCTCCCTGACTCCACCTTCTTTTTCCCAGCATTCAGTTTAATTTTCCCTGCATACCTGTACTCTACCCCATCTCAGGCAAAGGCAGATTCTTCTTTTTTTTTTTAGATTTATTTATTTATTAACTATACAGTGGGCCAGAAGTGGGAACCAGATCTCATTACAGACGGTTGTGAGCCACCATGTGGTTGCTGGTAATTGAACTCAGGACCTTTGGAAGAGCAAGCAGTGCTCTTAACCTCTGAGCCATCTCTCCAGCCCCAAAGGCAGATTCTTTATTCATTAACCAATAAAAGCAACACATATACAGAAGGACTTCCCACACCATTATGAGATGAACACTTTTTTTGCCTCATTAGTTGGCTCCATGGGAAAGAGGAAGGCAAAGGTTGGATCTACCATTAAGAAGGTCTACTTTTATCTGAGATGCGGGTGGGAGGAGGCTGTGACAAGTTTGCGTCTCTGATATGTTGAAGACTCTAGATTGTTTTTGCTCTTGCTCTCACCCTCCTGTTTTCACACCCTTGTTCTCACTCTCTTGTTCTCACCCCCTTGTTCTCACTCCCTTGTTTTCACCCCCTTGTTCATTCTCACCCCCTTATTCTCACCCCCTTGTTTTCACCCCTTTGTTCTTATCCCATGTTCTCACTCTCTTGTTCTCACTCCCTTGTTCTCACTCCCTTGTTCTCACCCCATGTTCTCACCCCCTTGTTCTCACTCCCTTGTTCTCACCTCCTTGTTCTCACCCCGTGTTCTCACCCCCTTGTTCTCACTCCCTTGTTCTCACCCTGAGTTCTCACCCCCTTGTTCTCACTCCCTTGTTCTCACCTCCTTGTTCTCACCCCGTGTTCTCACCCCCTTGTTCTCACTCCCTTGTTCTCACCCTGAGTTCTCACCCCCTTGTTCTCACTCTCTTGTTCTCACCCCGTGTTCTCACCCCCTTGTTCTCACCTCCTTGTTCTCACCCTGTGTTCTCACCCCCTTGTTCTCACCCTGAGTTCTCACCCCCTTGTTCTCATTCCCTTGTTCTCACCCCGTGTTCTCACCCCCTTGTTCTCACTCCCTTGTTCTCACCTCCTTGTTCTCACCCCTTTGTTCTCATCCCTTGTTCTCACTCTCTTGTTCTCACCCCCTTGTTCTCACCCTGGGTTCTCACCCCCTTGTTCTCACCCTGTGTTCTCACCCCCTTGTTCTTACCCCCTTGTTCTCACTCCCTTGTTCTCATCCCTTGTTCTCACCCCTTTGTTCTCACCCCTGTGTTCTTACCCCCCTTGTTCTTTACAAGTGAACCCTCTTGGCTCTTCTCCACATCATGGCATCCTCTTTCCTTGGCCCTGGCCTCCACCCTTGGCTGAGTTTTGCTCTTATCCCTTGGGTTGCTCATTTCCTGTTTCCTGTCTGATTCCTCTTCTCCAATATGACCTTTAGATATTCTTTGCCTTTGCCATTATTCCTTAATTCTTTCACTCATTTCTTTATTGATGAGTTTCACATCCAAGTTGTCAGATCAGAAAATGTTTTTTGATCCCAAATTCAAAAATTGCAGTTCTTACTAGAGCAATACCTCTGTGTGCCATAAAGACACTTCTAAAAATATCCATCCCCATTCTCCTAAGGAAATTCTGAAGTTCTGCTCCCCATTAAGGAGACTCCATGATTCAACACATTGAACTGGTATCCTGGGGGACCTACCTAGAAAAGGAGCTATGAAGTTCCCTTTCCTGTTTGAAAGCCTAGACAATGTGGGTCTGAATTCAATAAGAAATTAATTAATACCAGAATCAATGTGTATTTTATTTCCTGATAATATAACTAGAGTCTTTTCTAAAAGATAAAAGGTAATGTTGAACACCTGTTTCTTCTTCTTCTTCTTCTTCTTCTTCTTCTTCTTCTTCTTCTTCTTCTTCCTCCACCTCCTCTTCCTCCTCCTCCTTATTCTCTCTCTCTCTCTCTCTCTCTCTCTCTCTCTTTCTTATATGTAGAGTATATTCACATGTGTAGAGGCAGGGGCATGCTCATGACTGAACATGGAAGGTCAAGAAGAGTATTGTGTGTCTTATTATATTGCTCTGTCTTATTACTTTTATATAGGGGGACTCACTGAACTTAAGACTTATCATTTCAGTTAGACAGGCTGGACAGCAAGCCCTGGGGATCCTTTAGTTTCTGACCCTCACAGTGTTGGTGCTGCAAGTTTGTACATTTTTTTTTTGTGTGGGTGCTGGTATCAGAGCTCAGACCCTTGTCCTTGCTCACCAAATGTGTAGTCACCATCTTCCCAGATCCCTTTCTACCTCTGAAGGACATTTTTAAAAACCTCTTTCTTAATGCCAACCTCCAGGAAGGATGAAACTAAAGGGCAGAAACTTATGAAAGAGATCAGTAGTTTATGGTGGAGGAAGAGACTGCTGTGAGGTCAGCCGTGGCAGTAAAGCAGAGTGAATGTCAGTAGTGGGCTTAGAGAGGCAGAAGAATGTAAAGAAGGTGCACTTGGAGGGTCAGTTTGAGAAGGACTGACTTGGATGGAGATTTGGGCCTGTAGGCCATCAAATGTCACTGTAAGCAATGGTCCAGTCTTGGAACCTGTAATGAGATGTTATGATGGGATTCTGAGATGGCACTTTCAGGCTCCACAAAAGAGTGCAGTAGAGATTCTCAGAACTGATTACAGAATCATCTATCCTGCCCTGTCCTGGAGCCATTCAGTCCCAAAAAAACACACGGAAGTTTATATTAATTATAAACTATTTGGCCTGTTAGCTCAGGCTTATTATTAGCTAGCTCTTCAACTTAAATTAGCCCATAATTCTTTTCTATGTTTAGCCATGTGGCTTGGTACTTTACTCAGAGAGGAATTCTCATTTTATGTCCTCTGCCTCTGGCTTGTGACTGCAGACTGAGTCTTTCCTCTTCCCAGAATTCTCATAGTCTTGTTGTCCTACCTATAATTCCTGCCTAGCTACTGGCCAATCAGCATTTTGTTAAGCCAACACAAATAACAAATCTTTACAGGGTATAAGACCATTATCCCATAGCACAGAGCTCCAGGGTAACTAATATCTCAGTAACAGTTCTCCTTCTTAGCTAAGCAAGGTATAATATTATGGATGAGAATTTGGGCCTAATGTTTAGTTAGACATTCCAAATTCTCATAATCGGAGTCCCAGATCACATCCAAAATCCTAATGAGGGTCTGAGGGCAAAATTGGAATAGTGCTGGGTCTAGGGGAGGATTGCATTTCTGGAGGCGCAGGGAATATGAGGCACCCTCACTAAAGAAACATTCAGTTATGGGTAAAATGGAAATCTAGACTCTTCACTGACAACACCCCAAGTTAGTACTAAACTCTGTTTCTCAGTGGTCATCCAGAACAGATTAACCTGAGGTTTTGAATGCTTTGGGATATTTCTAATCCATATTTAGCATCCAAAGTACAGACATCCTAAATGGCAATGAGCATGCAGCAATAACTAAGGGAGTAGAAACTTAAATCAGGATATAATATTTATATGGACCCAGCACATCGTAATTGGGGGTGATGTAGGAGGGATTCTGGGAGAAAGAAAGCCTCTCCAGGGCAGACGCCATGACTCTCCGCCCCNATAAGCTAGCCGTGCGGGAGCCGGGCAGGACGAAAAGCAGGGCCCGCTCCCCCAATTACTACATGGGGGGCTGGGGAAATGGTTTGACAAGTGTGGGGTCCTGAGTTCAGATCCTCAAAGTCTTGTGAAGCTGGGCTTTATAGTGGGAATCTATAATCTATAATCTATAATCCCAGCACTCCCACAGGTGATGAAAGACAAAGACGGTCAGAGCCCAGAAGGTTCGCCTGCCAACTACCCTGGTGTGTTCAACAGTGAGCAAAAGACCCTCTCTCAGATAAGGTGAACATGCAGGGCTGACACCTGAGGCCATCCTCTGTCACGTGTGCATAGAGGCATGCACATGCATGTACTCAAACACATTATCTCCACTGTACTCACAAATGTGCAGAAAAAGATAAACAATATTGAAATTTGGTAAGAAAGGCAAATGTGCTTACAAAGAAATCACAAATGCTGGTGAGGGAACAGTTTGACATTCTCACAAGTCACTGAGAAGACACTGCCACAACCCGCATAGGAAGGGATTTGAGGGTTTGTGTCAAGTCCTTAGAAAGTTCATTTATTTAATAAATATTTATTGACATGAATTTGTCTTTATTTCTGATTTTTCTCCTTCATGATACTATTCATGGTGTTTTTTTTTTTTTTAATACCAGTGCTTCTCATACAGATCACAGGAATTGGGCCAGCTGACACTGTTCCAGAATGCCCTTGATTGCCTTAAGACAGTTCAATCATTTGGAGCCTCTGCCCCTAGTGTTTGTTTTGTGTGTAGGTGGAGGGAAAACCTGAAGTCCAATTGCAGTGACTACTGTAGTATTTCCTTGGAATTAGGAAGCAGAACTGTGCCCCTCTCACTGGATATGACTAGCACATCCCAGCCCTGACTGTGGTGGTGCCATCCTTGTTTGAGTTAAATTTTCCGCTATTTGCTACTGAAAGCCTGCCAATTCGACCTGGTAATTTCACTTCTAGGAATCTAACCTAATAAATTGTTCATATATTCATACAAAAATCCCAAGTACACTGTGATTTATAAGAAAAAAAAAGGAAACAACCTACATAAATGTCCCCAGATACGTGAAGGTTAAACAAATTACATTATGGGCACATGAGGAAATTTTATGAAGCACATATAAATCATGTTTCTGAAGAATGCTTAATGACCTCAGGAAATGCCTATAGCCTAGCACGAAGTACCAAAGATACGATGTGAAATTGGATTCATGTAATGTGATCCCATGAACTTATTTACATACAGAGAGATTGGAAGGAAACAGAACAGACTATTAACAGTTATTTATCGGTCACTTTTACCACCATCTTAATGGGGTCTAATTTTTCAAAGATGTACACATATCATACGAATTCAATAAACATTACCAGTATTTTATAGATTTGATCATTTGACAAAGACCCCCAAAGGGTGACAATCTGTTCATTTTCTATTTGTTGAGCCATTTATTTGAATCATATGCCAGGAGGCCGTTATAAGGGAGTGTATTCCTAAACTCTTTGACCCTTTGCTTAGGCTTAGCATTTTATGGAGACTGGCTCTGCAGAGAAGTCAGGATTTGAGTAGAGCCAGGACACAATTTCACCCAACACAGAAGCAAATACTTCATCAAAGAACTGTCTGTGGCCCACCTCTCCTTGGTGCTTACTTCTTTATTCTTATTTTTACTATTATCCCTATTTTGCACAGGTCTATTGTTTATGTGCATGTTTGCATAAAGTGGGCACAAGCATGTGTATGCAGGTGCATGAACACATGTATGCACATGTGTATAGAGGCCAGAGGTTAATTTTGAGTGTCTTCCTCAATTGCTTTCTACATTATATCGTGATGCAGAATGTCTCCCTGAGCCCAGAACTCATGGATTCAGATTGGTTTATCCAGACTGCTCCAGAGATTTTCTTCTTCTTCTAGAGCACTGGAGTTACATGTGCAAAACAGACCCCCACATTTATGTGGGTGCTGGGATGTGTCTGTGGTCTTCATGCTTGCACAGCAAGTGACTTAGCCACAGAGCTGTGGACTCAGCCCCAGTACTGACTTCCTGAAGCCGCGAGGCTGCATCTTCTCCAGACTTCCCTCCCCCTCGTCTCGTGATGCTTAGGGTTAGGACTGTCACTGTACATTGCAGATGGGAAACTGAAATGCGCTGGGAAGTGAGTCACCCATAGCCAGACTGTGACACAGGCAAAAAGAAACAGTTGGGAACCAGGGCCATCTGCTGCTCTAGTTACAGGCTTGATCCCCAGGGTAGCTTGTCACTTGGAGCTACTTCTCCCAGACTGGATTCGAAGGCAGCAGCCTGCATCCAGAAGGCCAGCTCCACAGTGTCTCAGCCCAATCCCAGTAGAAGTTCTCAGGCAGAAACCCTGAGAGCAGCAACTCCATTTCTGTTTGTATCCATTAAAGGTCTTCTTAACACTACACCATAATCCCTCCATGAGAAGGAGGGAGTCCAAGGCTTGCTTCTAAAGAAGCAGGTCCTCCTTTTCTTCATCTCTCTCCCCAGTAGCCAGCTCCTCTTTTTCTTGTTTCTCCTCTTCCCTTCGTTCCTTTTCCAATCCCACCTCCACCTCTACCTCCCCAAACCCATCTCCTTCCAGCCTCCTACATCAGTGGTCA
Organism: Bramus lutescens; assembly: GCA_001685075.1. Lineage (NCBI taxonomy): Eukaryota > Metazoa > Chordata > Mammalia > Rodentia > Cricetidae > Bramus > Bramus lutescens. The sequence goes on from LOEQ01005711.1 coordinate 25,541, forward strand.
GTGTCTCTAATGACTCCTGACTGTTTGAACTTGAGCAATGGCCTGCAAGACCATGCAATGGCTACTGCAGAGTGTCACCTTTTCCGTCATCCCCATGACTGAGGTATGTAACGGTGCTCTCAGCTGTCATCACCTCCTCATCAAGGCACAGGGCATTCTAATCATTCTTTCTCATTTTGACTCATAGGGCTAGTGTTGTTAAGAACGAGCTGACTCCTAAACCCCTGGTGGACTTGGGCTGAGTGTGTTCCTAACTTCTGGGACTTCTCATATCTCACCTCTTTTTGCCTGCATGGTGTATATAATGCGATGCATGGCAAGGAGCCTGTGGTTTATCCTGCAGCCTGGTTATGTCAGGGCTGATCTCCATGCTTAGGGTTGTTCTCAAAGGTCATCTCAGCTGATTTGTCCCCCTCGTTCACCTGAGTTCTCAGTTTTTACAGTGTTCCTTAATGAGGACAGGATAATGGGCTGGGGAGACATAGACAAATGCCCATTTACTCAAGGTAGGGCACCAAAGCCAGACCAAAGAAATGATCCCACTCAAGTCTAGTTTTGTGAGCCATTGAGCTTATTTGGGTTACCCCCATTCCTGAGAGGTCACTTATATGAGTGACTCAGAAGGCTGTGTCAGTGAAAATCCCACCCTGGTGTGGGTGATGATGGTGATTGACAGCTCAGCATAGCTGCGTCACTGGAGTTCTCTGCACAGCTTGCGAGGTGGTGCTGCCACTGGAGGGTTTCATCCTCCCTCCAGAACTGCTTCCTGGCTACGTAACTCTGGGAGGGACCTTGTGAGTCTTACATGCTCCATGTGAGTGTCACAGAACTCTGGAGCTGCCTTCCTCCCCCAAGACAGACTATTTCAATAAACAAAGAAAAGAGAGTTACACAGCATGGACCATTTATCTTGAAGATTCTGAGAGCTTTGCTTCTGAGGCTAGACTTTCAGTAGGGATCAGAGTCCCAAGGGAATAGACAAGTACAGAGCCCTGAAGTTAGGAACATACCACCCAAAGTGCTGTCACAGCGGCTTGGGCAGGACAGGAGCTAATGGTCCTGAAAGTCAGGATCAAGCCTTACTTATCATGGCCCTTCTGGCACTGAGCATACAGCTGATTTTAGGGGAGGTAGTGAAATTCAGATCTCACCTTACCCCGCTTTTAATAAGAGGGAACTGGAAAGTAAATAGACCCACGCATGTACATTTCTAAATCCTGACCTCAAGAAACTACTTTCTAAACCGAATGCAGCTTGACCTATGAACCGTTGCAGCATCTGCCCTGCGCATTAGCCAGCAGTTACTGAATGAACGTGATTGGCCAGTCTCAGTATGAGACGTTTTCAGTTATCTCAACTGCCCTTTCATTCTTTAATCGACATTATCAGCATCCCATCTTATACACAAAGAAACCGGGGATAATAAAGGCAAAAGAATCTCAAGAGTCACCGGTGAGTGAAAGATCTTCAAGTGCAGCATGTGTCTGTCTTTGTAGGCCATGACTCTAGTCAGCAGTCTCATCTGTAGAGAAGAGACTTATAATTGAATTGCCTTGTAAGATTTCATGTCCCATTTCCAGTAAGTGGAGTTCCAGGAATGTCTGGCTGAGAAAGGCCGTGCTAGGTAGGAGGAGCACGCAACAGAGCGTCCCCGTCTTCTCAGTCCCTCCACTTCTGCACCTTGGCTCCTTCTCAAAGAGGCGAAGGGGGCCACTCTTGGGTAATGATCAAGATCATTCTCTCTGGACCCAGGTTGTGAGATTAGAATCGCAGTTCTGTCACTGGCTTTGTGACTTTAAAATGACAGCCCTTCCTCTCTAAGCTTTTGCATCTGTAATATACCACGAGAAGAACGATCATGCTTTGTTCCTAAACTTCTGAAAATGAAACCCAACAGTATACATACAGAAGTTAATTTCGGGCGCATAGTATACAATAAAATGGTCACATGTGTTGCTAGTAAACAGCAGCTGGCATGGGTGTGCAAATTGGTATGATGACTTGGAAAACCAATTTCTCCATTTCCAGCAAAGAAGATGTGGACACTCTATGACCCAGTAACTCTCCTAGGTGTCCATAGAAATGTTCACATCTGTACCACTTGTAATTAAAAGAGGTTTAAAACAATCCAAATAGCCATCAGCAGGAGAATAAATAAATCAGGAGATATCACTGCAATGAATACTGTAAACGTAAAGCCAGAGGGGCTTAGTGTACACAGACCAACACAGATGACTTTCACCAAGACAACAAAGACTTGCAGAAAATAAGATGCAGAGAACTGACTTAGAAAAATGTAAATACTTTTACATTAGTAAGGGGTTTATGCATGTGTAAGAAATGTCACATAACCCAGGAAGACAAGTGGAGGTGGAGAGGTACCTAGCACCTCTCTTTGCAGACAATTATCTTTTGCTACCTGACTGGTGGAAGAACAGAGTACCAGGCAGAATTCCAAGGGGGCCCTAAGGATTCTCCACATGCGATGCTTTCACCCACTTTCCAGTCATTCAAGTGGATGTGGACTGTGTTTCTACTGTGAAGGGATCCTGCAGACGTAGTTAGGGTTCTATCCTAGCTGACTTCAAGTCAAGTCACAGGATGAGATTATTCTAGGTGAGCTGAGTCCTTTAAAAATGCCTTGAGCTCTTCCTTTAACTCAGAGTAAAAGCATGGGAGGAATTTAGTATGAAGAAATCTCTTGGCTGGAGTGCAAATGAAGAGGACCATGTTCTGAGGAATCTAGACCGGTCCCCATACTCCGAAATTGTTCTGTTAACAGTCAGCAAGGCTGTGGGGGATTTGGTCCCGAATTAATAAAGAACTGAATTCTACCTATCAACCTGAATGACTCAGAGATGGTCCAAGCAATGGTTGAGGTCAGTGATGAAAATGGGGCCCATATCTTCATCTAAGTGAGAGAAGAGAAAACTCAGAGACTTAGCTTCTCTCCCAGAGAGCATCAGCTAGCATATGAGGGCAGTTTAATATTGCCAAACTTGCGGCATGTTATCAGGCAATGGTCTAAAACTCACATAGGAGCTCAAAATCCTTATTTCCATAATTGTATCACCTCTTAAGTATTTCATAATATGTGCTAGAAGCAGTTAGAATTGGTTGGAGACACGCAGCATTGCCAAGTTCTGGGCCTGACATAGAACTAGAGAGCAATGAATTAGAGAGCAGTGAACTGGAAAGAGCCTTTGTGTCCAGCATAGAGTGAATCTCTAAAGGGTAGATTCTCAAGAGGCAGGTCAGTGTGAAAGCTTATTTCACTAATGCCACTGTTGAAGCTATATCAGCAGGGAAGCAGAGCCACAGAGAGGGAACCGAGTGTGGGCTGTGAGACCAAAGGCCTTTGACGGAGCAGAGAAGTGCAGCCCTGGGCTGTTTTCCGGAGCCCGTGGGACCAAAGCTGATGTTCTTTCATTGGCTACAAGCTCTGGATCTCCCTGAAGTCCTTGGGACTCTTAAATGTTGTTTCTTTTAGGTTGGGGGGAGAGTGAGCAGGAGATGAAGAGGTGTGGCTATGCTGGCAGAAAACATGTTGGCCACCCAGGCCAGGCGATCACCCTGCAGTTGGCAAGAGAACTAGTACCTGTGGCGGTGGAGATGGGTGGGTTGGCAAAGTGCTTGCCTTGCAAGCGTGAGGATCCGAGTCCAGGTCCCAGGACCATATAAAACTGTCATTCTCTGTGGCATGTCCTTGTAATCCCAGCACTGGAGAGGTAGCTGCAGGTGCATCCCTGGGGGTTGCTGGTCAGCCCTCCTAACCTACTTGGCCAGTTTCTGGTCCTTGGGAAACCTTGTCTGAAAAAATAAAGAAAAGAAGAAACACAGAACATTAGTCATCCACAAAAGCTAGAGAAGTTTGGCTTCTCTGTTGTTGCCTTTCTTTCTTTCTTTCTTTCTTTCTTTCTTTCTTTCTTTCTTTCTTTC
>LOEQ01005711.1:68079-85275 GCA_001685075.1 Bramus lutescens
CGGGTGCTTTAGCTCTATCTCAGAGTAAAGAACACAAGGCATCGTCCAGGAGAGAATCCAGGTACTACCTGGTGCGGGGAGGGCATAATGGAGAGGGTTATCTTCAGAGGGAAGAAATTCATCTCCTGAATCTTAGACATTGCATCCCAAGGACAGATGCCTGCAGCTCCTGTTCTCTGGCCAATCTTCAGATGCTGGGGAACCCAGAGACACGAGATGAAAGAATGGGAACCCTGGGCTGAGGATCATGTGTGCCTGAGAGGAAAAGGAAGGTAGTTTCTCCTCGATAAGTCTCTGTATTCCAGGACTCTGCATTTGCTCACTGATGTTGAGTTTATGACAAACACTTAAAGCTATAAAACGGTTTTTACTTTTGAAGCTCCCATGGGATAAATGTATTTTTTTTCTATTAAGAGGCTGAGTTTTTCCAGGCTTCAACCATTGAAGTTAATGTCCTTATGAGGCACCATTTGAACACAAAATGTCTTAGCTACACACACAAAGTACAAGTGAAGGATCATCACATGATAGAGTCTGATCCTGGAATGATTCTTGGTTGGTAGAATCCATGGATACAGAACCTGCAGGGGTAGGGACAGCTGCTTTCTAGCAGTGGCGCCCATCGGGGACAGCAGCCTGTCTCTATTGCGCGTCTCTAAATTGTTGTTCTGTCATACCTGCCCCGGATCCTGGTTCTAAGCAGTATCTAGGAAACCTGTGACATATCCACGTCTGACACAAGAACCAGAGACTAGATAGCTCAGAGAACTAGGGTAAAAGAAAATACTACTGATCTAAAAAAAAAAGTATCAATAAAATGATTCTTAATTACATTCTGCTATGCTCATAGATCAGTGCCTTATCCAGTTATCATCTTATCATCAGAGAGGCTTCCTCCAGCAGCAGATGGAGAAAGATGCAGAGATCCACAGCCAGATACTACAGAGGCAAGAGAGTCTAAATGGGAGGTATCCATCCAACCTCTCTCCCCTCAGAGCTCAGGGCGTCCCACAGGAGAAACAGAGAGTGTGTAAGAGCCAGAGGAGATGGAGGACACCAGGAGATCACAGCCCTCTGAATCAACTAAGCAAGGTGTTTATGAGTGCACAGAGTCTGTAGTAGCAACCCTAGGGCTTGCATGGGTCTGCACCAGGTCCTCTACATATATTAGAGCTATTAGCTTAGCATTTGAATGGGACTCCTGACTATGAGAGCAAGTGGGTCTCTGCCTCTTGTGCCTGCTCTTTGTACTCTTTTCCTCTGGTTGGGTGGCCACGTCCAACTTGGGTATGACAGTTCTTTACTTCATCTTATTATATTTTATTTCATTTGATTGTCATCTCTTAGAATCCTGCTCTTTTCTTATGAGAGACAGAAAGGGAGTGGATCAAAAGGGGAGGGGAGGAGAGGGGAATCCAGGAGATTTAGAGATGGGGGAAAGTATAACCAGGCTATATTAAATCTGTTTTCAATAAAAGAGAAAAATGAAAAAATAAAAGAGAGAATTCTGATACTGTTGGGCAGAGACTACTCTAGTATTTTAATTCCTGGATGAACTAAGTAAACAACAAAATAAGACTTAAATCTAACCAATCAGAAACCACCAGCTAATCTGAAACTGGCCTTTCCACCAGATCATAACTCAAATCTTTTTCCGCCCAAATTCTATAATGGGTTTTGCTTTTCAGCACTAGGGATTGAACCTGACGCCTTGTACATGTTAGGCAAATGCTCTATCACTGAGCTGTGTCTCCAGTCTTTCATTTTGAGATAAGATCTCACTAAATTGCCAAGGCTGGCCTTGAACTCACTGTGTAGCTCATCCAGGCCTTGAACTCGTTATCTTCTTGCCAAAGCAGCTAGAATCACAGGTCTTTTACGGTCAAGAATTGCTTTAAGGTTCAGCCTGGAAAAACATACTGTTCTCTTTGCTAAAATGGAGTTCTGAGTAAAATGTCTGGCTTAGTGTGTTTGTGGGAACACATTCTTCTTCCTGAGCCCTCTTCTTTGTCTGTATTTGTTCTCTCTGTGTGACACCATGCTCCTGTGCCAGCTGCACAGAATAAATCCTACAACCAACACTGGGCCAGCTGACGCTTTCCATCTAGAGATGCGAACATCAACCAACAGCTTCAGATGCAGACTCAGAAGCGAAGGTTCTCTCACAATCCCAAAGCCCATGATGAACTGACGCCGAGACCTGCCGAGGACTCTGAAATCTACTGATCACTTTCATCTGAAAAATTCTGGCCTGGTTTAATGCCCTGATGGGGGTGGGGGATGGGGATGGGGATGGGAAGGATTGAGATGGGGGAGGTAGGGCCTCTAGTGTGCTTGCACGATTTAGATTCACAGCGTTCATCTCTGTCCTTCAGTTTGCTTAAAGCAGAATCTAGAAATGGGGGGTTGGTTCAGGGATTCATGAACCCAACCAAAGCTAGCTGAATGGCTCATGAGATCTGAATCAGCCGGAAGCAACTGTTCCCAGCCCCAGAACCCAAGTCTCAGTTCCACCTGGCATCACCAATTATCTGTGCCTCTGACATGGGGTGGATTTTTTCCCCCTTCTTCTTCATTCCCTCGAAATAGAACTATAATTAAATCCAAAATTGTACTGGAGACTTCTGTCGTCATAGCAAAAGCAGAACACAATGTCTGCAGACAGAAAAACTCTCTCAATAAAAAGTAATTATGTGCAGCTCACATCCCGGTCTGATGGTGGGGTGAGGGATGCTTATGGAGGCCTGAGGAGGAGCTCAGCTGGGTAGCACTGTCCAGAGTGGCTCCCTCCTCCCAAAGCTCCCGATGCCTAGTGCTTCTCTTCATTCAAAACCCCTTCATCAGAACTGCCAATGGATGCGCCTTCTCTTTGTGGTCAGCCATACACAGGACTGGGGGAGGTAAGAGGGAAAGGATACCGGTCAGGAAAAAAAGAGGGTCTGTTATTCTTATTTAATTCTTAGTTTCCAGAAGAATATTCTTAGTAGAAACATAAGAACTCAACTGGCATTGTATAGCGTGCTTCTGGCCCCAGGCAATGCACAGATTAATTGAAATCTGGGGGCAGGTGATGAAGCCTGGAGCTCATGTCTCACAATACCCATGAGGAAGAACCTATCTCTTAGGACTTGGCTCTTCCTGAAATCCAGAATCTGACCCCAAGTACAATATAGTAAGACAGCAGCTCTAAAAGTAGACACAACCCCTAGGAGAAGTACAGTGAGAAACCAGAGAGACAAGGAGAAGCAGGACGGGAGCACCTCACCTTAGAAACTTGGCAAAGAAAAGAGGAAAGAATACACAAGCTGAAGGGATGTGGGGTGGAGGAGATTGTGTTTGGTTTCCATTGCCGTGACAAATACCTAAGGTAAACAATAGAAACTGTGGAGGACTGACTTCGGCTTGTGGTCTCAGAGGTCTCAGAGCTAAGATTCAATGGTCCCTTAATTCTGTTGCTGTGACTATGTGGGAAGAAAGAGAGATGGCAGAAAGGGCACAATGAGGCAGAGATGGACACCCTTTGAAAGTCAAAAGCAGTGAGAGAAATAGGAAGGGACCCGGACAACACACACCGCCAAGACACAGTCTCACACACCTGCTTCTCCTATCTAGCCACACTTTCTCTACCTTCTCATAGTCTGCTCAAATTTTAAATCCATCAGTAGATTAGCATTGATTCAGACACAACCTTCATGATCTAATACACCAGGAAACATCCTTCCAGGCACACTCAGAACTCCTAGGAAATCTCTCAATCCAATCAAGCTGACAATCAAGATATTAACAACCACAGTTACTTTCTTATTTAAGTATTTTTGCTATTTGATAGTTTCACACATGTACGCAATGCAGCTTGGCCCTATCTACCACCAGAATCTCATTCCTTTTCTTCCCAGGCACCCCTGACACATCCATTTATTTAATTTATCTATCGATTTATGTATATGATACTCCAATGCCTTTTGGAATCCTGACTGGTTTTGTTGGCTTGATCTTGTGTGGATAATCATAGCCACAATGGTTTAATGTCATGTCCAGAAGACAGTATTTCCTAGCACTTCTCCCCATCTTCTGGCCTTTATACTCTTTCCATTTTCTTCACACACCTTGGGTGTGTGAGGTCGGGGAAGTGGTGTTGATTTATATGTCCCATTTAGGACCGAGCACTCAACCATCCTCAGGACTTGGATCAGTTACAAATCACTGCATTAACAGCAGCCAAGATTGAGAGCCTTAAATATACCTTCTGGTTTATTTAAGGGAATGATAACAAGAAGAATAAAGGCAGTGCTGGTTTATTGGTGTCTCATATGCCTTCTTGCAGAAGATTGAGTCTTTACCATTCACTCTATTTTGAGGAGTATGCCACCAGGTCTCACTGGAAATAAGGTCACAGGTAAGTCCCTTATATATTGCCAAGGACTCATGAGTTCCATGTGGCAAACTCGGGGGTCTGTGGTGTGTCCAACTTTAGATCACAGAAGTACAAAAGTACCATGTCTGGATAGATAAACAGAGGAAAGACAAGCAGTCCTGTAGGATGTGAACTTCAGAATGGCACAGGGAAGTAGGGTCTATGAAAGAGCATGTGGATAGCACTGGAGAAGCCATTCATACTGGGCTTTTCTGCTCATCTTATAGGTAGAAGATGAAATAACCTCCTCCATTAGATTTGATGATTCTGCTGAGTCATCCAATCCTCCCCACTTGTGGGGACCATAGGGTCTTACTGGTTAAGCACTTGGTCATTCCTGATGATGACCATCTTCACTTCTACTATTGCAGATCTCGGCAATCAGGCACAGAAGTGAGAGTCACATGACAGTTGGGTTAACAGAAATGGCCGCTCCACTTTCTCCTTCCTCTGTTTCTGCTGAGACAAACTCTTCCCCACAAACTCCTGTTGCCAAAGTTTAACCAAATCTCAAATTGGGGATCTAGAGAGATGATTCAGAGGGTAATAACACTTGCTGATCTTGTAGAGGGCCTGGTTCAATTCCCAGCATCCACGTAATGGCTCACAACCTTCTTTAACTCCAGTTCTGGGGGATCATCTGCCCCCTTCTGTGAGTACTTCACACATGTGCACATAGAGGGAAAGCATTCATATGAATAAAATAAAATAAAAACAAGCAAATATGAGATGGTTGAAAACTCTGTCAAAGTTTCTCTAATGTCACCACTGTTATATATAAAGTTCTAGACAAAGAACTAAGACAAGAAAAGTAAGTATAAGGATTGAAAATAAAGATCTATAACTGTCATCAATTGCGTATAACATAATACTTTATGAAAGAAGTCTTCACATTGTCTGTTTAATCTGAAGGTAATTACAGATAAACTGCACAGATTACCCATTTGAATTAGATAAAACTAGCAATAACACTGAATTTGTGATCAATATAAAATTACTTATGTTTATATTTGCAGTTATTTTTTTAATAGAAAAATTTAAAACATTTAACATTTTTATGGTCTGTATTTTATATCACTAATATTCTCTATTATCATGTTATATCTTCCTGTATACTTTTCATATCAGTCTATATCTTTACCTTAAAGTACATCATTTACAGAATGCAAGTTGGATTTTGTTTCATTCTCCTATTTGATAATCTCTGTATTTCAGCTATACTGTTAACTCATTTATATTTGATATAATTTATGTATGATTGTTTTAACTATTTCTTTCATTTTGAGATTAAAATATAATTATATTATTCTCCATAATTTTTTAAAGTTATAACATTTATTTTAATTGGCAATTATTTTTCATGTTTATGGAATATAATGTGATAATTTAGTATGCGTGAGAACTAAATCAGACTAATCAATATTTCTCTTTGATTGAACATTTGTAATTTCTTCCCGTTTGAAGCCTATGGATTCTCTTTCAGTTATTTTAAATATATGGTAGATGGCAGTTTTTGGCCCTACAGCCATTCACTTCCAAAGAAACACACAGAGGCTTATATTAATTATAAATTGTTTAGTCTATTAGCTCAGGCTTATTATTAACTAGCTCTTACAACTTAAATTAGCCCATAATTCTTTTCTATGTTTAGCCACGTGGCATGGTAACTTTTCTTAGTGGGACATTCTCATCTTTCTTCCTCAGCATCTGACTGGTGACTGCATCTGTCTTCCTCTTCCCAGAATTCTCCTTATATGGTTGCCCTGCCTATACTTCCTCCCTCCAGGAATCTCAGAATAAGACTGAGAGTTGTCTACTCCTGTCTTATAAATGCATTTTCTTGGTAAACTATAGACACTGCACCATGATAAAGATCAGTAGAGCTTATAGTTATCAAAACGCATAATTTTTTATTGAAAATGAGAGTAACTTACTGTTATTATTATTATTGTATGTGAGTGTGTACATGCATGTGTGCAGGTGTACTCACACATATATACACACACATGGTCTCTCTTTCACACACACACACACGAACATGTCTCAGCACATTTGTGGCAGTCAAAGAACAGTTTTGTGAAGTAACTTCTCTTCTTCCATCTTTACACGGATTCTGGAAGCTCAGGTCTCTGGACTGAAATGGTACTCTTACCTGATGAGCCATCTCAGTAGCCTTGAAGTTTTTTTTTTTTTAGCAGTTAAAGCTTTGTAAACATCAAAACCACAAAATACTTATGAACAAATCTCGCCAAATTATGCAGTTCCATTGCCATGTACCACAAAACAATACTGAAGCATATCAGAAAACCTTAAGAAGCAAAACTAGCAACGTACTCATGTACTGAGTTATTCTACACACACAAACTCCCCTTAAGGAATCTACAGATTCAACAAAATCCAACCATATTCTGTCAGGGCTCTGTGCACACATGTGCTTGCCAATTGACAAGCCAGATCTAAAAGTATCTGTTGGGAATATAATTTTAAGGCATGTTACTTTTGTTTATGTTGCATTTGTTTAACTCTGTGAAGGCTGAGAGTACAGCATGGACCATCATGTCGGGTGTGGGGATTTAAATGAGAAATGTGCCCTGTACATTCAATTACTTGAGTACCCAGCTTGTGACAGGGTTTGCAGAGGTGGTGCAGCCTTCTCGGAGGAAGTACGTCACCCAGAGCAGGCTTGAAATGTTTTGCAGCCCACTTTTCCTTCAGCTCATCCTCTCTGTTTCCTGCAGTGGCTGCCTGCTCCTACGCTTCCCAGCCGTCATGGACTCTTCCTCTGGAACTGTAAGCCAGAACAAGCTTTCTTGCATAAGTTGCTTTTGGTCGTGGTGTCTTATCGTAATGACAGAAAGGTGACTGATGGACCTGGTGAAGATACTGTGCTAAGCGGTGCTGAGTTTGTTAGAACCCTAAATGGGAAAAAGACATTTTACTCTAACTTACCATGCACAGAGATGAGGTCCAATCGATTATAGGTCTATTATAGGCAAGAAAAAAAAATACCTCTCAACCATGGGGAAACACCTTTATCATCCTGACAGTGGGGACAATTGAACAGGTGGAAAATGAATGACCTTGACATAAAGGGAAGAATTGATAAATTGAAATCTAAAAATTAATTGATTTTTTTCATCAGAAATATGGCTTTGGTGGTATACTCCTAGCCCTTTGGAAATAGAGGCAGGAGGATTTTACAAGCTGAGATTAGGCTGGTTTACATAATTCTTGTCTAACCCAAAGTACGTAGCAAGACTCCGTCTCATAAAAATACAACAAACAAAAATACACAGAAAAAAAAAACTAAGAGAAAGTAAAGAAAACAAAAGAATATATGTACAATGTTTCTACATTTTGTAACTCCAGAGTACATAAAAGACCCTTAAAACCAATAATAATCACAGAAGACAGACAATTGTCCAGAAGAAAAATGAATAAAAGTGCTAGATAAGAATTTCACAGGAATGTCCACATGACTTACAAGCATTTGAAAAAAGAGCTCAAATGCACCCCGGAGCAGTGAGGTTTTCTCTATGCATCCAGAATGGCAGTAACAGAAACTCCTGAAGAATCAAGACTTATGTGCAGAGCTGCATGTGAGACTAATCTGCTGTCACTTTGGGTAGCCTCATCTAATGGCCCAGACATTCATTCACTCCTCACTAGGAAAGACAAATATGTCAGTCTGTGGGTACCAGGGCCCAGACATTCATTCACTCCTCACTAGGAAAGACAAACACGTCAGCCTGTGGGTACCAGGATTCTGATGGCTGTGCTTACAGCATCTAGCCGTCTCAAACCAAACACAATCTAAATAAAACTCAAAACAAACAGATCAATGCTACCATGCTCACAGGACAGGATATTGCAGAGCACAAACTTGATATTCATAGTGAATATGAAAGGGTGAATATCAGACTTCAGTTTGAGCAGAAGAAGGTGTCACAGTTGGAACTCTGTGTGCAGAGAATGGTCTATTTATTCATCTAGGTAATTATTCAAGAGGAGCCTCTAAAATATAATATGCTAAACTTAGCACTTGTATACTCTTTATAATTATGTAAGATTGTCATAAGAAGCTTGCTTTTGAGGAGGGTATGGAGATAGTCTTACTACATAGCTTCAGCTAGTCTGGGGCTGACTATGTAGTCTAGGTTGTCCAAAAACTTACTGCTCCTTCCCCTGTCTAGGGCTCCTGGATGGTGCCATCAGAGATCATAAACATGCACCACCACACCTGCCTTTAATTTCTTTTAACCCAGAGAAAAGAGACCCCATGAGAATATAACCATCACATTTGAGGAAATGAAACCATAAAGAAATTGAGGCTGAAGTTAGACAATGAGTTTCAGTGATTCATTAAGAAAATCGAGTGGTCGGGGAGATGGCTAAGGCAGCAGATAAGAGCACTTGCTGGGTGAACAGGAGCAAGTGTGAGGACCTGAGCTCGAATCCCCAGCACCCAAATAAAAAGTGTGCCTGTCAGCCTGCAACCCCAGCCTTTTAGTGAGTAGAGACAGAAGGATTACTGCCAGTCTAGCTCTGGGGTTAGTGAGAGACGCTATCACAAAGGAATATGGTGGAGAGCAAGAGAAAGGACACCCAGAGTCCTCTTCCAGCTCCTGCACATGCACAAAGGTACTTTCATGAGCACACATACACACAAGAAAATAAAGAAAGCAGGCTATCCTTATGGTGAGTGCTTACTTGGTGCGATAGAGGATCTTACATAAACTGTGATCATGTTCTGGAAGCTTCAGTATCATAAACATATTTTTACCTTTGCTATTTCAAGATTCTCCTAGTAAGCTTATACTTTCTGCACTGTTATCAACTAATTTGTTAAGAAGATTTATTGTTGGTAGTTCACCCTTCTCTGCCATAGCCTGAGCCCCTGAAGCTTTCTAGAAAGGAGTAGAATTCTGTGTGAGAGGTGGGAGGCTTAAGGTCAGTTTCTGTTATCCGCTTGAGCCCCTTCCTTCAGAGAGAGTCATTTGTTTCTTTATTCATTTGCACTCAGTGAATATCCAGCCAACATCTGGGGAGGAGCTGTGTTGGCAGTGCAGTCAGTTACAGACACAAGGAGGAAGGATGCATGCTCTTGGGCTACACAATCGTAGGTTTCTACAGGACAGCTCAGCAATGTCCTCAGCAAGGCAAGAGGTGAACTCGGTTGGGTTTCTAATCCTCCTTGTTCTTTGCTTACCAAGATGGTCTTAACCACTGTTTTAGCCATCTGTCTACAGAAAAAAGCTTGACTTCAGAGCTCAACTCAGAATATCAATGATTTACTCTGATATGGCTGAGAAAAACATTAATGCATTACTGTACGGAAATTAATTCCAGCCAATGTTATGAAATTTCCATAATTTGACTTGATGCCATAGTTGTCCATACCTGATCTTTATTATCCTAAGCCAGAAGAGCTTCTTATTGGTACATTTGTCATTATAAATTTTATGTGTATATTCATTGGAATTTATCACCAAGGCAACAGAAGGAGGCATGATGTTTAGGGGAAAAGTTACCCATTACAAATGCCAGGACTGATTCTGAGAAGGACGTACCTAAGACCCTTAGCCTTAGAGTGCCTCTTCCAACCATGGTTTTCAAAGCCACATTACAACCTCATTTATTTGCCTTAATCTTGGAAACCAAAAAGAGATCAATGAGAGAGAGACAGAGACAGAGAGAGAGAGAGAGAGAGAGAGAGAGAGAGAGAGAGAATGTTACTCACATTAATCACTGACATCTGTTCAGTTTGGTCCATTTTGTTTATTAGCCTTGTTAAGTTTTAGTTAATAAAACTTAATCATTGTTTCATTACACACACACATACACAAGTGGGAGGAAGTTCTTTGTCTCAACGTATCATGCAAATATTCTAGGCCTATTTGCAGATGATGGGAGACACAGGGAGTTTGTGGTACATCAGGAATGAGCCTCCAGTGACATCTCATTCTCCAAGCTGACTTGCTACATTATGAGGAAAAATGGATCATATATTAGCCTCATCTCAGAGATAATAATTCTCTCTACTGCCGTTCCTTCAACAAATGCGGAGTGAATGCATTGCCACCCTATATCAAATGCAACATCTATTTCAACTCAATCCCAGGGCCCATGCCCCTGTACCACTCTCCACTGGCCATGAGATTGCATACAATCCCTAACCTCTGGCCTAGCACTCTAATCTGTGAAATGTGAGATGTTCATTCTGAATGTGCAAGAGTCCATGTCTAGAAGTGGGGTCCTTGCATTTTACCCACCCCATTTTCCTATACACCAGTGGCTCTCAACCTTCCCAATGCTGTGACTCTTTAATGCCATGGTGACCCTAACCAAAAAATTCTTTTTGCTGCTACTTCAAAGCTATAATTTTGTTACTGTTATGATTCATAATATAAACACCTTTGGAGATAGTTTGCCAAGGGAGTCGGAGTTGAGACCCCCAGGTTGAGAACATATCATGTTTTTCTAGGTGGCTATTGTGACAATAGACTCTTGATAATATGTTTGTTGGTCTGTTCTTTTATTAGCAGATTCTAGTCAAGGTGACCTTCACCATGATAGCTCAGATTTTAATGTGGTGTCTTTTAAGACTGTGTTGGCTTGTTGTCCACAAGGGATCCCCTTATAACTAATGACCCTGAGATGAGCCATGCTTGTGGAGGAGCCATACCTACATACACAAAATCTTGGGACCTTCACACTGTAAATGAATACTTCCCAGTCCAGCTGCATCCCTGGTAACACTCAGAGATGCACAGAGAAAGGTGATGCAGCCTGTAATTCAAACCTCACAATGAGGCTGTTCCTATTAACACTACCTGGGAGGTTTAATTGTCAAGCCTCAGGAGGTAGCTGGGTCAGATGAGATGCTTAGGGATCCCTAGGGTAACCTGTCTTTCTTCTCACTGACTGACTCAGGGGCGCAATGAGGTCCAAGAACGGATGCCCCTGTGAGAAAAATGAAAGCAAAAATGTCTCCTGGAAGCAGAGAAAACCTTCCACAAAAAAACCTTCTAGGTTTCTGAGAAGAGGCCTGATAGGTGGTGTTTAGGGCCTCTTAAATACTATGACCGAGTTCACTGAGCTCAGTGGGACTGCAGGGCTCTGGCTTAGCAACTATTCCCAGCCTCTATAGACTCCTCTGGTGAGATTCGAGAAAAAGCCAAGAATTGAGCTATATATGGAAATAACTAGAAAGAACTCAGTATTAAATCTCACCGAGTCTATTGCCACAAATGAAAGGGCATGCAAATTCTGAGAGTGGGTGAGAGAAAACTTAGGCAGGATTTCAGAGCTAGCCAAGGTCATTCAGGATGCTGGAGTCTAAGGCTCTAAACAAGTTTTGCAACCACCTAAAATGCTATTGGAGAACTCAAGAGCGTATCACTTTAAGCTCACTGAATAGCCAAAGACTCTTGATAGTGTTGGTTGAGAATAATATTCACAAATAATGATAAGATCCGACGGCCCTCTTCAAGGAGAGACGAGGAAGGCATTTGTACTGGACCAGCTAGGAGAACATTTACCCCCAACTGTCCTCCAAGATTTGACATGGGCTGGATGCCAGTTACCTACCCCTGGGAAATCAAGCAAACATTAAGAACCCAGGAGAAGATGCTCCAGAGCAAGCGTTTGGGAGATAACTGAAAGAAAGGCTGGCAAGATTGAGAACAGAGGGGAGGAACGCACTTGAACTTCCAAAGCAGCTCTCAGCAAAGTCCTGGACAGATTGCAAGACAGGCTGAGCCCCGAGCTCAACTGTTCTTGTCCCTAAGACTTGAAAAAAAGGTGGTTGGAACTTAAATGATTGATTGATGCCTGGGAGGATTTTAGTTTCCATGTTCTGTCTTTTCCCAGTGAGTATATATGTGACTCCATACATGATTTTAGACTGTATATATTACACATTTCACGTTTTCTTATGACTCAAGACTCTGATTAGAATCATGGGAAAGCTCTCCTGGTGTGGGCAAAATTGTTTTAGCTGATAGTCATAATGACCCAGCTCTTGGCCTCACTCCACATTCCCCCAGATACGCTCTGCCAGGCAAAATCTTCCAACCCAGGCGACCAGAAGGATCCCCAGCAGGAAATCCATTTCCCCCCAAAGGTAGTGCCTTAAAAATACTTTCTATTAATTATATTGTTAATTTTTATCCATGAGTCATCTTACTTTCCACTGAGAGAAACTGGGGTGCCATGGGTACCCACTGAGAAATTTCAGTCCTGGGGTGTGCTGATTCTGTAATGTCTTATGCCAGATGTCAAAGAAATCTTTAGAAACTGAAGAATGTATTAAGAAAAACTACAGAAGAGGCTACTCAAGGGGGGACAAGTTTGAACAGTATAAAATGGCAATGATGAGTAATAACATATTTAATAAGACAAACAATCTATGACTCCATAATATCATAACAAAAAGAGTGAGGTGGACTCCTACAATAGAGTGCCAACTAACTCCACTTTATAGTCAACTATATAATTTGGGCAAGTGTTATAAGGCTGCCCAAACCATTGAGTGAATATTATTGTAATATATTCATGTGTGTGCTGAGCTGATCACAGATATCTGTCAGTTATGTGTTGAATACAAAGGAAAACACATAATACGCTGCACTAGAGAATCCAGGAGTTAATTCCTTAATCAAGCAAACTTGCCTAATGTCACTAATAATGAGATAATCCTCATTCCATGTCTCCTGATTTGACACTATAAGAAAGTCACAAAGGGACCTACTATTATTCTTATCAAACAAAGTTTAATACAAATCTAATCATGAGAAAGCAATTAAACAAATTTAAATTAAGAGACAATAAACCATGATTGGCTGGAACTCTTGGACTTGTCAGCATTGTAAAAGACCTTTTTTTCCCTTAAAACAGGAGATGTTTCTCAATTGAAAGAGATAGCAGTTCAATAAAATGCATGAACTTTGAGTTTTGGATCAAATGAACAAAAACAATGATGTGAGCTATGGAGAACTAAGAAATTTGAATATGGGTTGTGGATGGTTGACTTTTGGGCCATTGTCTCACTTCTCTTAGGAGACACCAACAGAAGCTGGGGACATAATGTCATCTTAATGTCTCTCATGCACTTTCACAACATCTGTTGAGAATGGAGATAGAAGATGGGACTTAGGGAAAGAGACTGGTAAAATGTTGGCTGGTGAACAGATAAACAAAGATGAATCCCCACTGTCATATTTTCTCAATTATCTTGAAACTTTAAAATAAAATAATAACAAGATTTTCCAGTGGGTAAAGGCGCATGCTGCCCAGATTGATGATCTGACTTTGATTTTTAGGCTCCACGTAGTAGGAGAATACTGACTTCACTGAGTTATTCTGACTCCCACACATGCAATGCAACAAGTGCATTGTGCATACACAAATTAGTGAATGGATAAATAAACACATGCAATGTAATTTTAAAATATCAAGGAAAGTTAGGTGCTGAGAGTATAGGGGAAATATTAGGATAAGGCATTTGCAGTAATCCTTTACTGGTTACTATAATAAAACACCAGAATCTGGGAAACTTTGTAAAGAAAAGAGGTTTATTTAGCTCATAGTCTTGAAGTTCAAGGGCACAGTACCAACAGTGACTTTGCTCTGTGAGGGCCTAATGGTAAGGATGTATGGTAGGATTGCCTCGAGATGAGCTAGATCTCATGACAAGACAGACAGCCAGTGTGAGGAGAGGGGTCAATCTTGCCCACTTTTGTATAATAAGAACTAACAGGAGTACCATGAAAACTGCATTAATCCCTTCCTAGGATGCTTCCAAAGGCTTCTCCATAGCTGAAAATCTTTTTCCTCATGTATATGCTAGAGATCAAATTTTTTTGCTAGCAAAAAATTTGAACATCAGTATGCAAACATGCAATGTACATGTACATGTGTTTGCATGTGTACAGGTGCACATGTGTGTGTGAATACATGTGCACTTGTGGTGCTCCAAACTTGATGTTCACCAACTTCTTCAGTGACTCTTTCATTTTCTTTTTTGAGATGGAGTCTCTCAGTCAAATCCTCACCTACACAGCTTGTCTTGCTGGTCAGCTTGTTCTGGGGATCCCTTGTCTCCTCATCCTGAGGCTGAAGTTACTGAATGACTGCCATATGCACCCAACATTTCCATGGTTTCTGGGGACTCAAACTCTACTCTTTCTGCTTGTGTGGCAAACGCCTTAACCCTTGGGGTATCTTTCCAGACTCTTCCACCTTGTTCTTTCAGAGATTCTGCCACTTAACTTGGAGCTCACTATTTTGCCAGTTTAGATGGCCAGAAAGTCCTAGGGAGCTTTCTGCGTTGGCTTTCCCAGTATTGGGGTTCTAGTCAATCTTCCAGACATGGCTTCTTTCCTCATGTGGGTGCTGGGGATCAAACTTAGAACCTCATGCTTATGCAGTAAGCACTTTATTGACTGAGCCATCTTCCTGTCCCAAATACTCATTCTTAGTACTCCTAAAGTAATGGTTCACAATTAGATACGTAACTTGTGTCAAGCATTGTGCAAAGCGCTATGGTACCATTGAACTGTCACATGGACCTTCTGAGGAAGACACTGTTCTGCAGATGAGGAACTGGGGCCCAGAAAGGTTAAATGAATGGTTAGTATAAACAGCAAGCCCATGAACCAGGCCAGAACCATCTGCCTGACTTAAAGCTAGATCCACTAGCCCTCCTTCATTCTAGCTCTGTAGCATCACCAGACATCCTGACCCTCTGCAGAAGATGAGTTCTATGCCTGTGTTTGTGTGTATGTGTGTGTGTGTCCATATATCTATGTCGGCCTGCAAATATAAATGGACTTGTTATACATTAAAAAGAAACTACATCAGTAGGGAGATTTGTACTGGATACTATCAACCTAATAGCGAGGGAAATTAACAAGTAATCTTCAACCCTCTGTCACTCGATCTCATCACTTAAATTCATTACTGTAATTTGGTATCTTATTCAACCCATACATATTATAGATTGCCAGTTTCAAAATGAAAGTGATCATTTTTAAATCATTTATAAAACTCTGTCAACTACGCCAAGGCCCATATTATAATAGTGTACAGAGAAGACCCTATCTTGTGGGACTGCCTCTCCTAGTGTTACAGAATGCTTTCACAGTTATTATCGGGGTCTCCATCAGCTCAGGAAAATAATTAACATGGTTGGAGACAGGTGTGAGTACTGCAGGACTACACTCTGTCTGAGCTTGTGTTATCCTCACTCTCCAATGTATTTCTTTAAATAATGCACAGTTTGATTCCCATCTTGCCTATGTCATTATGCAGGATGGTGTGTGTGTGTCTCTATATTATGCTAGTGAATGGGGATTTTTGGCTTCTAGGAAAGCAGATAAAATAATCTTGATTGTTGGAGAAGGGAGGCCGCTTGTTGGTTCCTGGCCTCCCAGCTAGCTTAGACCCGAAATAATCACACAGAAATTATATTATTTAAATCACTGCTTGGTCCATTAGCTCTAGATTCTTATTGGCTAACTCTTACATATTAATTCAATCCATTTCTACTAATCTGCATATTGCCAGATGGCTGTGACTTACCGGCATGATTCCAACCAGCTTTCTGTCCCGGGCTGGGCTGGCTTCTCTCTGACTCCGCCTTTCTTCCTCCCAGCGTTTAGCATAGCCCCCCTCCCCCATCTAGCTAAGTTCTGCCCTACTATAACTCCAAAGCAGTTTCTTTATTCCTTCATGGTAATCACAGCATACAGAGGGAAATCCCATGTCACTTGATAGGTCAGGAAGCAGAGGAAAGAGAAGGAGTAAGAAAAGTCTGACTAAGAAAATAATCAGAAAATGATCCTAGCAATGTTTCTAGAGTGTGTTGTTGTTGCCACTTCAGACTGAGAGTGCCTGGATCAAAGCATTTCCACAGACCCAAGGTCAAACCTGGCTCTGGGGGAAGCAGGGTTGCACAATGGTTAGTGTCCTGGACCAAAGCATATGCTATGTGTATGTGAACACATCATCAGGAAGCCCCATTTTTATATACTAATAGCTTAGAAGACTAGAATAAAACACTGTTTCCCATGAGTAAGTTTTATTTATGAGCTAAGCTTAATTCTAAATTGTCATTCAACAGTAAACTACCTCTCTTGGAAGTTTAATGTTGGAATAAAAAAGGATGCAGGATCAGGAGTCAGCCGAAACCACATTTGACAGTCTTCTGTGTACATCTGGGCAGCACACTTGACCTTGTTGCTCCTACATTTCCTTATCTGAAAAGTGAGAAAAATTTTTAAAAAGTCCCTACTCTAATGCCACCTGTCTTTGATATTTGAGGAACAGGGAGCCCCAGGGATTGAATGAATACAGGGCACATAGCAGAGAACCTCAGAAACAGTTTCTTTCTCAAGGTTATGAGACGCCCCTAATCTTCAATTGTGCAATATAGCTGGCATTTCACACGACTGAAACCGGGAAAGTTTATTGCTTGTCATTTGATGAAACTGGACAAAATATTGCAGAAAATGATGGAATATTCTGAGTGACCGTATCCAGAAACGAAGTTACTCAGTCACTGCTATATTTTAAGGCATGATTCTTTGTAGAGGCCTGTTCCAGGCACCAGGGCCTCAAAAGGCACAGGACAGGAAAAAGTCTGAGTGTCGAACTTCTGGCCATTGCTACTTCTCAATCATAGACCAGGGACCTGTAGGCTTGTAAAAGCAAGCAAGACAGCAAGCAATAGACAGACAGACAGACAGACAGACAGACACACACACACACACACACACACA
>LOEQ01005712.1:9966-25117 GCA_001685075.1 Bramus lutescens
GATCTCTGTGAGTTCAAGGCCAGCCTGGTTTACAAGAGCTAGTTCCAGGACATGCTCCAAAATTACAGAGAAACCCTGTCTCCAAAAACAAAAACAAACAAACAAAAAAAGAATCTAGAAGGAGCCAGAGGAACTCTGGGCGTACCCAACAAAGGAGTATGCAGCCCCTGTGTTGTTTTTCCTGGATAGTCTTTTGCTTTTTGTTTTCACTGCCACATTTTATCCAAAATATCTAGAGTAATTCAAGGTAACAAAACAGTATGCAGGAGGGTGAATGCCGGGAAACAGGTTAGCTAAGTTGACACCTATCTACTATTGGTTAATGTTATCTTTTTTTTTAGCTATCACTCAAAATTGGGAGTTCTGAAAGGAAACACTCACAGACAGTAAATTAGCCTCCCAAATAGTCTTTAGTATCTACAGGAACACAAAGATGAATATTATTTCTATTACTCCCTAAAGATAGTATTTTTAGTCTCATAGGAAACCCATGAATTTTCTTGGAATATGATAAAACTCTTCCCCTGGAAGAATCTATTTCACAAAGTACAAGTATTCGTTTCAAGATTCTATCACAGAGTTCAGTTCACATAGGAGGAAGAAAAGACATGTTTCTCAAGCAGCTGTTTTTCTCAGTTCAGAACTTTCCCCCAGTCTCAATGAACAAAGTTAAAAAGAAATGTTATAGATGAATTATTTTCTGAATTTACATTTATATTAATCTTAAATATTCTAAAAACTCTAGAATATTCTACTAATAGATCTCAGAGACTGTAAATGCTTTTAAATTGAGCTATTTTTCATCTATTCCAAAGTTGCTCAGCTCAGTTCTATTCTGACATGTTGACAGAAATAGCAGTAGCTAGTTCTGAGTCCATTCTTAAAAGAGCCTTGTATCTTTTATTTGCCCACTGACACTCTGCCATCCTATGAAAAGAGCTATTTCTGGGTAGTGTGACCCCTTGCTCTGGGTCCTAGTGTAATTAAACATGGGATAGAACTGTTTCAAATGACCTAAATATGTACACAGAGAAATTAAAACCAATGAATTTTCACATAATTTGTTGCATGATACTTTTGTTTAAGTACCTATTTCAATTACATTTTGCTATGGAATAG
The DNA here is from genome assembly GCA_001685075.1 of Bramus lutescens. NCBI lineage: Eukaryota > Metazoa > Chordata > Mammalia > Rodentia > Cricetidae > Bramus > Bramus lutescens. The sequence goes on from LOEQ01005712.1 coordinate 11,086, forward strand.
AGACAATTTGTGTAAGGAAGGAGTCGATTTCACAGAATCTAGAATCACCTGAGAGTTGGGCCTTTGGGCATGCCTGTGGGGATCATCTTGATTACATTGACTGAGGTAGGAAGACCTGGCCTTGGTGGGCCACATCAATCCCAGGCTGGCATCTTGGGCTATATAAATGGTGAAAGAGAACGAAATAGCAAGATGCACTCCTCCCTCTCTGTTTCCCGATTGTAGATATGAGCCAATCTCCTGCTGCTTTGACTTCCGTGCCACAGCGGCCTGCACTTTGAACTGCAACCTAAAATCCACCCTTTCTCCCTTAAGTTGTCTTTGTCAGAGCATTTATTACAGCTGTAGCAAAAGAAACTAAAGCAGCAACTATCATCGTTAAAAAAAAAAACACAAGACAAAATGACATTTTACGACTTGCAATAAGCATTTGTTTCCCACAGTCCAATAAATAAAGAAGTTCAATAGGAAAGCCTCACCTCTGCTGTGCATGGTACAGCTGAAAAGGTACTGGAAGTTCCAGTTCCAAGACAGCTCACCCTTTTGACTGGCAATTTGCATCTGGCTAGCAGCTGGAGCTCACTAGGACCTCTTCTTAGGTTGCTAGTTTCCTCACACATGCTGGCTGGGTTCCAAGAAGGAACATCTTAAAAACAGGAAATAGGAAGTTACCTTTAATGCACTATATCAATTAAACATTCACTGTTTTCAGGGGCAGAGAATATAGACTCTCTCTGAAGAATGTATTCTCAAACTGCTACAGTGTTTAACTAATACACATTCCCTTCTGGTCTAAACCTTTCTCCCAGCTGTGGAGCACGTGTTTCTAAGGAAAAAAAAAACGAGACGATGAGAAAGGCATACGGGGGTTTGAAGAAACTTTGCTGTCTTGGTTATTTTTCTATTGCTGTAACAACACACTATGGTCAGGGAAACATGTAAAAGAAAGGGTTTCTTTGGGGCTTAGGGGTTTAGAGAGTTAGATTCCATGATGTCGAAACAAAGACTGAGAACTCACATCTTGACCTGCAAGTAGGAGTCAAAGAGAGGAAACACCGGGAACGGTGTGAGTCTTTTGAAACCCTAAAGCCCATCTGCAGTGACACATCTCTTCCAACAAGCCAACACCTCCTAATCTTTCCCCAATACTTTCAGCAACTTGGAAACAAGTATTCATACATATTAGCCTATGGGGGTAATACTCATTCAAACCACCATAATTACAAATCTCACATCTATCTTCTTCAGAGTTTCCCAGTTTCTAATATGGGAACAAAGCAAACCCAAGACAATTGCATAAAAAGAACTTTGGAGTTAAGGAAGTAGGAATTTGAAAATCTGGGTCATTGTGATGTAATAACTTTAATCAGGTAATCTGGCTCTGCCCCTATTTCTCACTGCCTTACTATGACTTCTAGCACATTTCTTAACTTCTCTGTGACTGAGGTCTCTCATCAGTAAAATGAAGTGAACAGGGTGGTACTTAAGATTTCTTTTTGTCCTGACACTTTATGAACCATTGTCTTTTTTATGATTCTGACATCTAGATGATGGCCTGGACTTTCTATATTTAACTTCCCAGAATCTATTTTTGCTGCATGTCCTCGATAATGAATGGGATTCCTTAGTAAAACGAAACCTTACAAGGTCTGAACAATAATGAATTTCAGAATAACAGCGGCCAAGCTGACTGGGACAGCAATCCTAGAACTAACTATTCAATTTCCATTTCAGCATGGAATATAAACCTAATATTTTCAAAAAGAACTTTACTAAAATCTGGGAAACAAAACAGATGAAAGTGTAATTAATACTCCACTTCCCAAATCACAGGAAACAAAAGCAATGAATTATTTTACTGTGATGAAATCTTTTGGTTTTGGGACTCTTTCTTTCTGTAATCTTCTTATGCTAAGTAGCTACCTCCTGTCCCTGTGGTCCAGTGTGTTCAATGTGATCAAGCCTAGGTTCAAATACCATATCTGCCTTTTTAAACTATGACATGGGCATTAGCTAAGCACTTGTTTTAATTTTAAAAGATGAGAATAATGATATACATTATTCACAGCTGTTGGGATTAAATTAAATGGTGTAGGCAAAACAATGGGCTTGGGAGCTTCTCAAAAGTAGACCCATGTTTGTTAGGGAGTGCAGAAAATATAGGGAGGATATTAAGGAAGAAAAGACGAAGTAGCCAAGACAGTGAGAGACTATTAAGACTGCTGCTGGAGTGAGGCAAGTTGAATGACTTTGAGAAGCTCTGGGAACTCATAAACAATCACAGTTGATGTGGGATGCCCCTTTGCATGCTGTAAATATGTAAATAATGGTAACCAATTATTTCTTCGACGAAACCGGATTGGCAGGGTAGAATAGAGCTAGGTGGGAAACTAAACTGCATGCAGGAAGAAAGAAGGCGGGGTTAGGCAGATGCACCATGTAGTTGCCCAAGAAGCAAGATTTGAGCAAACCACGGGCATTGTGGCAAAATATAAAATAATAGAAATGGGTTAATTTAAGATGTAAGAGCTAGCTAGGAATATGCCTAAGCCATTGGGCAAACAGCATTGTAATTAATATAGTTTCTGTGTGATTATTCAGGTCTGGGCAATGAAAGCACAGCCTCCATTTACACACAGACTGTGAGTCATGATCAAGGACTACTCTTGGGAATAACAGTTCCCCAATCATTACAACACACCATGAGAAGGTAGAAGGGTTCTCTGAACAAAACTATCTGGTTGAGGTTATCCGGAGCATGTTAATTCACAAAGTCTGAAGAGTGAGAGTGGTGCATGGACAGAATCTGTTGTAAAAATTCTCATCAAATACTAATTCGTGGTTTTGTTACCCAGTTCCTAATACACATTGGTAGCACTAAGCTTGATATCCATTTTTGCATTACTTGTGTGCTTTCTGCTCAGAGAGATAGCCCCATTTCACAATTTAAAAGTCAATGGTGACTAATATAAATTTGTTGAACTTGGTTTTGCTTCTGTCCTACTACCCCAGTCCCAGGGTCATGAGCCTGATACAGCTGAGCTAAACCTGAAGACTGATTCTATAAATCCACACAAAGGACTCCAAGGTACAGTTCTGATGGATACCCAAGAGTTCTATGTACTTTTTCCACTGGTTTGTTTTTGAAACAGGCGTCCTCATGTAGTCCAGGCTGATCTGGAATGCATAACTCTCTTGCCTCGGTCTCCTGAGTGCTGTGGTCAGAAGCGTGAAATACCATGCCTGGCCAAGAATTTCACTTCCAATGCTAAGCAGTGGGAAGTGTACCATGGCTGCTCTCTTGTCCATGTTAACTTCCAAATGCCTCTGTGGATCCCCATTCTCGCCTTGCTACCCTTATACATGCTTTTCTGCTCCCTCTCCCCTGGTCTTCATAAAAGCCATGCAGCCTAGTATTACTATGACATCCTGTTGGTCAGTGTACAAATATCAAATAGAGGGCTGGTACAATGACTCAGTAGCTCAAGATGCTTGCCATGCAAGCTTGGCAACCTGTGTTTGATCCCTGGACGCACATAAAGTTAGATAGAGAGAAGTAACTGCACAAAATTGTCCTCTGACCTCCATATGCACTGGACGGCATGCCCCCCTCCACACACTGTGTGTGGAGAATAGATCCTTAGCTTAACTTTGCCAGTTTGCTGGGTCTTCCTGGTCAATGACAATTTTTTTCATGAATGTTATTTTTTTCATACTCCCGACTTTATCCTTGACCATTATTCTTAGCAAATAATTTTGCTTTCAAATTTCCAAAGAAATAATAAGCCACTGATCAAAACTTTGTCATATGTCTTGTCTTCAATGCAGTCTTCATCCGTTTTCCAGATGTGCTGGTGGAGGCTATCAGTTGTGTCTCCCTATTGTCTGGATCCATCCTTTCTGACCTCAAGAATCTTACTTCTTAACCCTGTCTTCTTTCTCCTAATTTGAAGCTTTCCATTACCATTTATCTGCAAGTGTGCCCCAAACCTAAATCATTCGAAGAAGATAAATAAACACACAACAAAATGGTATCTCAATCCCACTGCTTGGTATTTGGCCTGTTAATAGTGAAGTCTGGCCTTTGTCCCTGCCTTCTGGGAAGTAAGCTCTAAACCACTGGAATTTCTGGAGTGACAGGAATGTCTTTGCTGTGAGAACTAGGTTCCTGAAAAGAACTTCCAAGGAGGGAGAAACTGGAAAATGATTTTAACCATGTGCGCAGTCAATAAACCAATCACACCTCTATAATGAAGCATTAATACAAACTCTGAACAACATAGCTTGGTTAGCTTCCCAGTGGGCAACATTCTAAATATTTTTACACATAAATACTGGGAAGGCAACACACCCTAAAGCAGTTGAAACTTTACAATTAGAAATTGCCTGTCCTGAGTCACTCTCTCTCCTCTGAGAGAGAGAGAGAGAGAGAGAGAGAGAGACACACACACACACACACACAAAACTTTGGTTTATTTTAATTTAAATTCTTTCTAGATAATGAACCATAGCTGAATATAATAGGTATCAGTGAGTTTTGCTAGCTTTTCTAGCGAATATTTGAAACTCCGGGATTCTTTTGGGAAACCTCTAAATTCACAGTTGGCACTAGATCACCTATGAATTCTTCCCATGAAATTTGCAGTTCAAGGGAGTCTGCTCTTTGCACTCAGATTCAACGCTATCCTCACATCTACTCTGAAGTGTTTCCTTTCATTAATTTTCTTTCCTGTTATGTAACTTCAGTTTCTCCTCAAATTTTCCCGTTTTTCTTCCATGCTTATAAAGAAGACTTGGTGCCTCCAAATGGAAGTGTTCCTCCAAATGCGGAAAAGCTTCACTGAGTTATTAAAGAAGCTTAAGTTCCTTCACATTTAAACTTCTGTTGACATTAAATTCCCTGAGTAACAACTATATCAGTTCTTGCTGACCTTTGGAGCATTCATTGTTTATACTTTGCCACTTTCAACTCATTGCTCGGCATTCCTCTAGTCTGTCTGTCAGTGCCTCCCTTCTGCAGTTATCCAGATCAATACAGACTCCTGATAGCTCTTCCTGTCTTTATGATGATAAAATTATTCTTTCAACAGTAGCCCCTACATTCAGTTATCAGCTACTGCTACACTGGCATCAGCATCTTTTTTCTTTTGCTGTCCAAACATCTATATCGCTACTTCCCTGGTTTGAACTTTTACTGTTTCTCAGCTGGAGATTCTGAATCTTATACTGTCTTCTAGCTTTCAGTATTGCAGTGTTGAAAATGCACTCAGTCTTCCACCACACCTAAAAGTATTATCTATCATAACAACTGACTAAAATCTCAACTATCTCCCCTGTGCATGGGAAATAAAGTTTGAGCTTCTGAGTATGGCATATAAAGTCCCATATGATCCAACCCTTGCCTGTCATAAAACCTTTCATCATTTCCTACCTCATACTTTGTTATTTCAAAAACTAAATAGCTTGGAAGCACATATATAAAAAACACACAGTCTATGACTTTTAACTATATGCCTTTAATAATACTTTTTCTCCCATCATCAACCTTTTTCCCTTCTTACTTCACTTAAGGACGCTTTTCTCAAGATTCAACAATACTCTGACAATATCCCCAGATATTATTATGTTCCATCTTATTAAAATTACCCATCTACTTTCCTACGCCCCCACTAGATTGTAAAATCTATAAAATCTTTAAGGACAGGCATCCTGTCCGAACAGTTAGAAAAGTACCTGAGGTCTGTTGAGGCCCTAACTTTTAGGAAAATGCTTATGGAGAAATTGTATCTCTAATAGTCATATAGTTCTTCTTAAGCAGTGACTCTTGCCCTCACAAAATGCCTGCTACAACAGGAACTGAGATAATGCAGTTAACTGTGGTGGCAGGTGATTTCCATCTCAGATGGCTTTATTGTGAAATGCCTTATAGTGCTTTCACTCTAAATTGATAATATTTTGGCAGGAATTGGTTTAGGAATGTAAGTTCATATGCATTTAAATTTTATTACTTAAATGTTTATTTTTTANTTATTTTTTATTCCTAGCAATGTCTTTTGGAGAAAAAGTTTCTCAAAAATTTAACCAAAAATATGAAAACAATTTATTACACAATGATAGTCACCATGAAAATATTCACAATATAAGAAAGCTAGAAGTAGAAAGTTTAAATAATTGTTAAGTAAATTATATTGCACATACAAAACTTCTTAGATTATGCCATTTTCAGTAAAAATTTAAGATATAAAATTTTCTTCAAATTCAATATAATCTTAACTACACAAAAATGTTTCAGTAAAAGCTCAGGAAAGAAATGGTGGTTAACTGTAGTTATAATCTTCTCATTTTGTTGTTCAAATTTTTTACAGTTAGCATGCATTTTTTATAAGAATAATTGCAGCTTTTATTTTGCTCTGATTTTTGTTTGGTTGTCATTATTGTTGCTTTAAAAAACTACCTTTCTCATATGAAATAAGAGGTAGGATGAACTCATTTAATTTCAGTAAATCAGTTTCAAACAAACGTGAACTGGGTTTTATCCAAGAGTTGAAATTAAGCTGTAGATAGGATGGATCTACTGAGGCGTCTACCAAGACAAATGAATATCACAGAAACTACGCAGAAGGATCCGAACTTTAGAAACTGGTTCATCAGGAAGCCTCACCCTCCGAGTGTACTTCCATTACTTCACAGTAGAGGCGATGACACCAGAAACACAAGACTCACTCCGACTTGAACCGTTTGGATTTCTCATAATAACCCTTTGTTTTTACCATTGGCTTGTTAGTCCTTGACTTCTACATTCCCTTGATTTACAGTGACTCACCTCTCTTTCCTACCACTTACTTCATTTCTCTCTTAAGCATGACCCAGTGGATCCAATCTACTTTTTTTTTTAAGACTGGGGGATGTTGAGTGTGTTAGCATATATGCATAGACACATGCTTGGGGTTGCCCATGGAGTTCAAAAGAGTATGTCAGGTGTCCTGGAGCTGGAGTCATGGAGTTATAGTCAGTCTTGAGTCATGAATCCAGTGTAGTTTTCTGTGTATTCTATTCTCTCCTCTCCCCTCACTTCCCTTCCCTTCCCTCTTCCTCTCCCCTCTGCTCCCTCCCTCTCCTCTCTTTCCCTTCTTGCTGGTAAGCTGTGTGCATTTGAGTATGGGAATATAGGTGACAATGAACGCAGCTGAAGTCAGGGAACAACCTCAAGTGTTCATTGTCGACTTTCACCGTATTTGAGACAGGGTCTCTTGCTCACACTAGGACCAAGGGGCCGCAAGCTTCTGGGACTTTGCCTCCCGTTCCCCTAGAAGCACCAGGATGAGAGATGAGCACCATCACACTTAGCGTCACATGAATCAGAACTCACCTCCGCAGGGTTTACACACTGAACCATCTCCCAGCCCAATTGCTTATATCATTTTTGTCTCGTGCCTTGTCATACTTGCCTCATTTGAATTTGGAGCATATCAGCCCCATTTCTTCTATGAAGGGAAATACATAGTTTTTGTTGTTTTTTGCCTTATAAACAGATATGGGTAAAATATAGTCCCTGCTCTAAAGGTTCATGATAAGAAAAGCCAGTCAATAGATATCCAAGATGAGAAGAAAGTGGAGCCTAATGTTCTTCTGGGACATCAGAAAGGCTTCTCTGTAGAGTTAGCAAAGGGAAACCTCCTCTGTCATGATTTACAGAATTCTATTGTTTTGCTAATACAGAACTATGAGAAGTTAAGAGAACACTTTTAACCCACCATCTTAATTTATAGGTGGGAACATGGAGCTACTCGGAACATCCATGATACACTCAAGGTTTCATAATGGATTTGTCAGAGGCTCAGAACTAAAACTCGGGCCTTATTAATACCATAGCAACAGTTTCTAGCATCTACAACTCAGTTTGCTAAAGAGAAGACAGCTGCTTTCTTAAGTGTTTAAGTGTTACAAGATCTTCATCTTCAACTAATGAAAACAGGTTCTGTTTTGGAGAAAGATTTAGGGACCCTGAGAACTACTTTGACCCTGAGGTTATTCCCAAAGGATGTGTTGGAAAAGCAAATAAGAGTCAATTACTATTTTGACTTAAATTAGCTGGGGAAAATTGAAACCATTGCTTCCTTTCATCTCTTAAATGCTGTTGTGGAAAGGAGAAGCTGATTAGAGCTCTTAGTCTGGAATGCTGAGCAGCTCTGGGCAAGAATCCTGCATTCCAAGCTGACCCTGCCCCACCAGGAACAACAGGGTATAAACAGGCATTGATCACACATTCCCAACTCTTTACTACCCCTTGGCAAACAGAGTGTGTTTACTAAGATTGCTATAAAAGGTATTTATCTAATTAGAGAGTGTTTCCCCTTTTTACTAGTGAGCAATTAGACCATACTTTAGTACATTAAGGAGTTTTTGTAAATCCAACTGCAAGCATATAAATTCTGTAATTGTGTAATTGTACATTGGGCACAAAACCATGTTTTCTCTTCTATTTTGGCTTGACCGTTTTTAAAAGCAATTTAGGGTTTTCTAAGCTAATGCTTAGGTAGTGAGTGTTTTTAAAGCTTAGGGTAATACATATAATTTAGCCATTCTTTGGTCTTAAATCTGAACCAGAAAATGACATTAATTCTGCACAAACATATCAACTACTAATTCTGTCCTTTATCTCAAAGCCTGGAGATAATTAGTTTGTTTTGTAATTTTTTAAAGTATGGCAGTAATGTATTATTCATTAGCACATAAAGCATAAAACTATTATGGTCAAATAATTTCACACACTTTCATTTAAGCTGCATACAATTGAATTTATCTTAATTAAAATATGTTTGCACTACAGGAATGATGAAGAAAGGTAAAGATCATGAAAAATTCTATATTCAATAAAAATAGTTAAAAAATAAAAAATATTCTAATATGAATCAAAGCAAATAAATGAATGTGAAATATAAAAAGGAAAGTTCATATCAGTTTGAATATCAGATTGTTAAGCTAAATATGATAGTAGGTCCAAACATATGCTATTGCCAATATTTGGCCTTCTTTTTTTCTTAGTTAAAGGTAGAATTGTAGGCACATGGAATGACAACAAGGGGAGAAAAGAGGTGAGAGGAATAAGAAACAGAAACTGAGGGCATGAACACAAAGTACCCTAGCAACATTTTGTAATGAAATTCTTTACTTCATACAAGTAACATGTGCTAATAAAAAGTAAAGCCCAGTTAAAAAAGAAAGGACTAATAATGCGGTGAAATCCGCCTAAATTGAATCATACATAAAAAGTGCCAAGAAACTTTATCCATTACATAATTGACATGCTTTATTATTTGTTTTACTACTTATTCCAACAGCTAAAACTCCATTTTCTTCTGAGACAAATAGGTGTGTTAAATTGTAATTCAAATTTTAAAAATAGAAATACATAAAACTACTGACTTTTCATATACTCCAAGAAATATTTCAGTGCACTGAACTAGACAATAACGAACCCACTCCCTGTTTGATCAGATGATAATAACACCACCAAGAACAATTACCATTGATTGAGTACATATTATGATCACCCATTTGACCCATTTTACACAGACAGGATCGCAATTGATTTGTATACCATAGACACAAGCAGTGATGTACTAGTAATTGACGTATGAAGAACTATTTTAGAAGGCAAAATGTCCTAATTCGTCATGTTTTATGGTCTCCACAGTGTAAATATTTTTGCCTTAGTTGAGATCCAGTTACTAACTAGGAAGAGACATGTAATAGTCTGCTATTATGCAGTACTTCCGCTGTCCCAGCTATCTTAGACAGAAATCTAAATCATTTCAAACACAGATTATAGTAAAATAATTCAAAAGTGACAATTATTGAATGATTATTATTTTTATTTTAATAGGATTTTTCAGTGGAATTTTTATAACTATATTTGCAATAGTGGCTAGGTTTAAAAGCTAGCTCACAAAATTGCTGAACATTTACCTTTTCATGGGTCCTACCATATATGAGACTGATTTTGCTATCTATTTTCACTGTAAAAGGGGGAATATTTATACACAAACGTTAAGTAAAGTTGTAAAAGTTATATGGCAGTAAATTCAAGCTATGATTTGCCAGACTAGAAACTTTAGTCCTCAATTTTGAAAATAGCTTTCATATAATTTAAAAAGCGTGTTTTAAGTGTAGATAAATTGGTTGCAAGCAAGGCTAACAATAACAATCAATTTGTATATTTAAAGTTATGTCTTCTGGGAGGGGGCCGGCTGGGAGAAAAGGTGCAGATCCTTGGTGGAAGCTTTCTGTTTCATGACATTGTCTAAGATCGGAGGAACTAGTAATTGAAAAGGGAGAAGTCAGAACATGAACACACTAATCTATTCTTAGACATCAGCCAGGCTCACTGAAGGGTGAAAGCCCTATGGGAGGGCCTTACCAGTTCAGAACATTCAAGGAATTCTGTCTTCTTGTTCTGTCTGCAGAGGAGTCCCTGTAGACTGTGACAGGTATGACCGACCACACATTCTCCCTATTTTTTTTTTCAGGTAAAGGAAGTAAAACCCTCTATGATCCCTAGGTAATTGCTATCACTAAGAAAGAAAGAAAGAAAGAAAGAAAGAAAGAAAGAAATCTTTTCTTTCTTTTGGTCTCAGCATGGATGAACATAAGAGGACAGCTTTCAAGAGTCTTTTTTTGCCTTCACATTGTTGAGATAGGGTCTTTCTTGTTTCTGCTGGTCTCTGTACTCTCAGGCTAATGGGCCCATGAGTTCTGGGCAATTTTTTGCCTCTACTTCCCATTTTCTCACAGGAGTGCTGGGAATACAGATCTGCACCACTGCATCAGGATTCTTATGTGGGTTCTGAGAACTGAACTTGAGTCTTCAGGCCTTTATGGATAGGGCTTTTACACACTTAGTCATCTTCCTGATAATAAGCTATACTCTTATTACAACAGCTGTGTGTCTATTTCCCAGAGCAGAGTTCAAAGCAATTTTTTTCTGAAAACAATTTCTCTGGAAATAACTTCTATTATCAATTCTTGCTTTATAATTGGCTTCAAAAATTCATTATGGTACTTTTCAGTATTTACATATTGTATATTATGCATTTGATATTACATATTCAGTATTACATAAACTATAAGTTAAACTTATGAACTATTTTAGAATTGAAAAATAGAAATAGCCTTTTTGCATACTAGACAATAAGAATAGCAAGCAGCCTAGGGAAATTGCCCTTAGAGTTTTTGCCTCAAACTGAGAGACCTTTCAGATATATATGATATTTTACTATTATGTTTTATGGTTATCCCTTATAACTTGTTATTATATATAAGAACATATTACAATTTAATAATTCTATCAAATTCATGTGTGTCCATCCAGAATTTTTTTATTTTTATTTTTTGCATGTCATATGCATACATATGTGTTCATATTTGTGCAGATGTTTGTGCTGCTGCTCACAGCTGTATATGTTTATGGATGCCACAGATTGATGACAGATCTGAGATCAGATCTTTCTGCATGCACAGCAAGCTCTTTAGCTACTGAGCCATCTCCCCAGCCCTGACAATTTTACTTTTGCAAACATATACTTCTGATCTTTATAGCATCATAGTAGCCATTTCAGATAACATCCTTTCAGAGCTGGTAAAGGCTCTTGGGTTGACTTAACATAAACTACAGAGGGCTGGGCAGTGGTGGTTGCATCCCTTTAATCCCAGCTACTGAGAAACCCTGTCTCAAAAGACCAAAAACTCAAACCGAAACAAACAAACAAAAAACAAAAACTACAGAGGAATCCAGGGTCAAAATGAGGTTAAACTTCTTAGTAATTTTGAACATGACATTTATATGGTATGTGAAATATCACCTATTTGTAACATAAATAAAGTTCCTGTGGGCAATTTAAGCTTCCTAGAAATAATTTTTCAACCTGGCAAAAAAAATGACATCAGTGAAATAGTCATATTCTCTTGATAGGTAGCAAAGCCTTAGGTGGGTAGTGACCCACTGATGAGACAAGATGAGAAAGCACAGTAGCTTCTATCTACATATGTATACTTTAAATTTTAAGTTACCTACCTAAACATCCAGTTAAAATTTGTTTCTTCAATCCTAATTTTTATATTTCATAATTTCTTTTTTCTTTTTGTATTTTCAAGACAGGGTTCTCTAGTTTTTGTCGCTCTTGTAGACCAGGCTGGCCTTGAACTCACTGAAATCTGCCTGTCTCTGCCTCCTGAGTGCTGGGATTAAAAGCGTGCACCACCATCGCCCGGCATTTATTTATTTATTTATTTATTTACTTATTTATATTTTATGTTTACAATAGCCACATATGACTGTTATCTTAGAGAGCAGAGAATACATAGATACAATGTTTCTATCCTCTCAGATTATTTTTGGATACCACTGGAAGGTATTTTGTTTTGTTGTTTTTTTGTGTTTTTTTTTTTTTTGATGCTGGAATCAAACTCAAAACCTGGTATATGCTGGACAAGCTTTCTATCACTATATCTCAACATCCAGACTCAAAATACTGGGTTTCCTCTCCACTGAGCTTCCAGTTTACTTAGTCTTCTCAACGATTAAGAGCCTTTCTTCAGTCTTCACTGCAATACACGGGGGTATTTCAAGGATGAGTAAATGCTTTCTCCATTAACAGTTTGCTCAGTTCTTACATTGCACCATCGCATCCTTACAGAAAAACAGTCTATTTGTCGCTGTTCCGAGCCTATATCATTCTTGCTCTGTTTGGGGAGTCAATATGCAGGAAAAGCACGAAAGATAAAAGCCCCGGATTTTGCATTTTGATACAGTATCCTAAACTTTCATATTTTTGCTTAACTTTCAAGTTGTGAATCCTATTTTTTATCACCAGCTCCCCAATTCTTCCACTCTCAAGAGGTATAGCTTTGATGAACTCAAGCCCTTTCCTCTTTCTCTCCCTAATGTCCTAGCCTGGCTTTTTTTTTTTAAAGATTTAGGAGAAAGAGGTATATGAAGGCAGGAGGCTCCTTCAAGCTTGATGAGGTCCTCAGCATATTCATCTTAGCCAGCAGGAAACAACAATAATCGTGAGCACTTTACAGTCTTTTTTTTTCCCTCCAGGAGCCCTTTTCATTTTGACTCCTTTGGCCTGAAGGACCAAGATTAGGCTTGGCCCTATAGTGAAACACTAGTAGAGTTTCCAAGGGACTGGTGTGTTAGTGGGGCAGGCTTATCAGTAGTATTTAGATTTCCAAACCCATCTCTGTCTCCCCTCTCCCACCCCCTTCCATGCTCCCACTCTTTAAAGTTTGAACCAACTGCTTTAGAAGTTCCTCCTTAGTGCTTAGATTGTTTGGCTTGCTCATTCCAGGGGACAATAATGCTTTCAGCTCAAAGGAAAGCGAACCCAGGCAGTGAGCTGAATCAACCGGTATCTCCTGGTAGTAAAAGTGCCTTGTGACTTTCAACCGCACCACAGTCTCCTTCAAATTGCACTCTTCTTTATTGTCTTTCCCTCCATGTTTATGTAGCTTTCAGAGTTAAAAGAGGAAAGGGTTAGGTTTTGTTTGTTAAAATATGGATCCTGTGTCTAGGGCTGCTGCTAGGTTGACTGCTTGCTTAGTATATATGAGGTCTTGGGTTTGATCCCCAGCATAAACAACCAAACAAACAAACATGGATTTTGAAAGCACATGAGGAATTCTTAATGGATGTGGAGTTTTGGGGGTCGGTATGGAGAGTTTATTTAGTGGACATTGGGAGGTCATGGGAAGGTAGGGGTATGGGAGAGAGAAAAAGGCAGAGACAGAGAGAAAGGAAAGAGGAGGGGTAAGGAGGGAGGCAGAGGATGCATCTTCAGCAGAAGATGGAGAGAGAGAGAGAGAGAGAGAGAGAGAGAGAGAACAGTGTGATTCTTTACAAACCTCCAGCACATCGAAATTTCATAGAAACACTTGACACCCCAAGTGTTTCTCTCAATAACAATAAAAGCTGTCATTTACTGATGTAGGAGGGTCATCTGTCTCTGTGTTACTTTCATTGGTTAATAAA
>LOEQ01005712.1:25226-44911 GCA_001685075.1 Bramus lutescens
TAAGCTAGCCGTGCGGGAGCCGGGCAGGACAAAAAGCAGGGCCCGCTCCCTCATCACTACAATTTACTGCACGACTATTTCATGCCAGACATGTCTACATGACTCATTATACACATTATCTCACTTACTTCAACTCTAAGACTATCTCCAGTAAAAGGCTGAAAGGGTCCAGAGAGTCCCTAGTAGTTTGCACTGACTCATACAGCCAATATTTGGGAGCCAGGATTAGCAGAAGACTTCATCGATTGCTTCAGTCCATCTGTTTTTACACTATGTCATTAATTTTCAAATTATGTTCCAAAGGAATCCTAAATGTCTCCTGGAGTTGATCATTATCTTGAGGAGGGGGAGGCAAGAAGGAACAAGTATGGAGAATGAGCTGTACCCCTGTCTGTCTCTTGTTCGTCCTACGCACCTGCCAGTTTTAAGTCCTGATGCCATTTCTTTAGTTATTTTATGTTCTGGGATTCTGTGAGGCCATTCTCACACCACTACAGCCACAGAACTTCTGTGTATGGGAATTGACCATGCAACTGAAGACTGGCTAACAAAAAGCAAATAATTTTGCATCATTATGTTGTCCGAGCTATGTAGATTAGAAATGTTCTGCTAGAAGCTGATTATTCAGAGCCTTGGAAACGAGAATCATCCCGAAAATGAAAAAAAAAAAAGCTATCTGGACCACGCTGCCGCTTGCTTCCACTCAAAGAGTGAATTAGGTTTAGACAAGATGATCATTTGATGTGTGATGGCCCTAGGCTGAACAAAATATCTTCTTTCATTTCCTTCCAGAAAGATCATTTTCTCAATCAAAGGTAACAGGCCTGACTTTGAAAGAGAGGATTATTCACCTTTTTCTCATTTATTAAGAACCTAGAGAATTCACAGCTGCTTTTTTTTAATTAGGTATAATTACTTAGAAACCTAAACAGAGAACAGAGATCAGTTTCATTTGTATTTTTTTTATTTTCTACAGTGTTCTTTAAAAGAAGTGAAGACATTCCTTAAAAGATTTGTTTTTACTTTTCTCACACATTCTTTGAGAGTCACACGTGCCCCCCAACCGTGGAACAGTCAAAGAGAACTCTGGAAGATATGACCTTCAGTGTTTTAGACGACCATCCTGGAACAACTGCCATTGTGATGGGATTCAGAGCATGTCACCATAAATGTTTCACCTCAGCATATTGAATAGTTTGAACGGAAAGAACCGGTGAAAACCACTGAAGCTTCCGCTGATGTTTCTTGTCCCCTTCTGAAGCGGCTTGTAATAGCTGGGAGAGGTTTTCTGGATTTCCCCTAAAGGAAGTCAGAATATATTCTTCTGAGATGTGGTCTCCTTATAACCAGAGGAGAGCAGTGTCCTTATTGATGGATGGTCATGGAGGAAGAATCTGAACAACAAAGTCTTCCTAATTTTTCTTAGTCTTTCTATCAATCATACTGTTCTTAGCCTGATATACACACCCACAACATCAAATCCAGTAGAAAAGCCACTATAATTCAACTGTTTCTTTGAGTCCCCACATATTTATAAAGTTTCCCAAGTCACACAAGCTCATATTCATAAATTTTTAGGTTTTCTATTGTTGATCTGTCTTTCGTTCTACAGATGTCAGTCATGAATCTAAGATTGGCAGATAAAAGAATTATTTTTTTTTCCTTACAATTGTCAAGTGACTTAGAGCAAGAGCAAGTTGCCTTTGGGGATTCTGCTTGTTCAAACCATTTACTAAGTAACAATCATCATATTAATCCAAAGTTTTTTATGGATAACAAGAGAGGAAATTAGAGATACTCAAAAATTTGAAGGATTTCTTGGCAAAGACATTATAAAACAGATTCCAGCACAGAGTATGAAATCATAGCTTTAGAAAGTTAGACTCCTGTTGATTTTGGCATTCTGTATTTAAAAAAACTAAGATTTGGATACCACCCAGTAATGCCCAGAGAGAAGATGAGATGAGACATTTAGCTCACGGGAGTAGTTGGCTGTTTCTTTAGGAGTGACTCTGACCGGTATATCCAGGAATTGGATCTTTATTAAGAGCAGAAAGCTACCAAATAGAGGGATCTACAGGGTTTTGTGTGGTGTGAGATTCTCAATCTTATGTGAAACTGAAAATACATTTTAAAGAGACAGGAATATAATTTATGTAATGTGTATTCATGGTGATTTTGCGGGATGGTTATCTCAATATTCCCTCTAGGGAAAGAGGGAGGGAAAATGGCGGTGCTCTCTGGAGGGAATGAATGGTCACTGAAGAAAGGCATCAGCCTGACAATCAAGTTTGTCAGGACTGTCGCAGGAATATCAAAGAGACATCCTTGCAGTGTTGCCTGAGAACATCATACGGCAGGGAACTGACAGACTAGAAAAGCAGCAACACTCCTTTCTTTGAACGACACTTTGTATGGCACATTTTTAAAAGCTATGTGACACCTGGTTATAAGACTAGAGCAGTAGGTGTGTATATGCTTTTCTGTACGCAGGAGTGGGGGATACTCAGTGCCACGGAAATAGTGATATAAAGTCTTGCCACTTGTCGTTTCCATAAGAGGTTAACTAAATGACTGAGAAAAAGTAGTCACCAGTGCCAATGAATGAGTATACTTCAGTGTGGAATATTGTGCATAATGAACACAGGTTCACTTACACTGACTACTTATAGTTTTCATCTGATCCTCAAAAGAAGTCTCACAAGGGAGAAAAAACCTTCAAATTTCTGGAGATAGAGTCACTTGCTCATACTGACCAGCTTGGGATTACAATTGAACACGTAAATATCTGGATACATATTTTAGAACCTCTATTATTTTTATTATTAGCCTTGGAATATCAAGGAGGGAAGAAGACATAGGAAAGTTTGTAGTAAAGCTAAAATTCATGGTGGCATCAAAAAGTATAAGGTTTCCTTTGCTTTACTACTATAGAATTTGAAAATTGTTCTAAGGCATTCACTCATTTACCTTCAGAAAAGAAAAATATGTTTTATTTATAGGCCTACAAAAAGTATTAATTTATTGAAAATTAAAATCAATATTTAATAGTCATAACCTATAATGAAGATTTGACTTTCAGATAATTATTCTTTGGTTAACCCTGGCTAAAGAATCAATATTCCCCCTGAGCAAAGGGGCAAGGAAAGCAAAATTATCAAGAACCAACAGCAACTTAATTTAATATCGTTTCTATTTCAATACAAAACACTCACTTTGCCCAGTTTTTAATTTAAGTTCAGAGAACATTTTCTTCATGAGAACAAAGAACACTTTAACTCCTTTTAAAGACTGGGAAGGTATCTGATACAGTAGAAAGACTGTTTGAAAATGGACAGAACTGACCCGTATTTGACAAGTTCTCAGTGGGCTGTACTTCATCTTCAGCTCTGGCTTATCTTCAGGAGCCTGAGAAAACTATATGGCATAAAAAAAATCTAAAAAGAAAATAGAGGGTTTGTGCTTTGAGAGTTCTGCCTTATGGATAAGGAAGTGAAGTTCCACTCAGAGCAAGGGACTTGCTGGCTATTATGCAAAGTCTGAGGAATTAGGACTGCCTCATTCCTTCCTCCCCCGACTCCCCCGACTCCTCCTGGCACCCCTCTATATGAAAGCCAGGTCCATAACATCGTGAAAGAGCACTTGGTTTATAGATTGACATCCCAGGTTTCAGTATCCTTCTCCAAGAACTATACATGGACTCAGATGAAACAAAGGCTCTCAAGAATCTCTGATTTTACCAATTGTAATTAAAATTCTCACACCTGCTATATCATCAGGATGCTGAAACTAGTAAAATAGCACATAGGCAAATGCTTTGAAAACTTAAAGTTCATCAGAAGACTGAAGCAGCTGTGATAATGGTGATGATAATAGTGATGATCATTAAGTCCCACTTGCTTTAAAGTTCTAGTTGAAAGAAAGAGCCTCCATTGGAAGAAGTTATATTGTGAAATGGTGAGATGTGAGCTTTGATGCATGTTAAAAGATAAAGGCATAGTTGGCAGGACTGTTGACTATGATAGAATGCCCAGTTAAATTCAAACCCCATGTAAATAGAAAATAGTATAAACATATTCCAAATATTACAGGAGACATGTTTTATGCCTGCAAAGGATTTGGAGTTTATATTCCAGTGGGCATTCTCGATTTTTATTTACTCTCCCATAGAACCCCAACAATGGCAGAACATCTTGGTTTCGTTTGTGCTGTCAGAACGAAAAATGCCACGAAGTCATTTATAAGCATCAAAAACTATTATTGGTAATTGTGGAGTCTGAGACGGCCAAGATCAAAGTGCCAAGAGCTTTAGCGTCTGTTGAGGGCCCAGTCTGTGAGTTCAAGATTGTGTTTCTTTTTGTGTTCTCATGAGGTAGAAGAAGCAAACAAACCCCTTACACTTTTTTAAAAAAGTGTCATTTAAGATAGCTCCGAACCCATGATTTACTGATTTCTGTCGAGGTTCTAATACTGTCATACCAGTGGCTGAGTTTAATACACGATTTTAGGTGGTAGGGATACATTAAGATTACAGGAAGGAAATTCTGAGAAGTATAGAAAAAGGTACGTGAACAAAGGCTTAAGGTAATTTGCTAGTCTTTATTGTAGCTATGTGGGACTGTAAAGAAGCAAAAGCAAGGAGACTATTTTAATGTGGGATGCCTTAGAAAACAGAACCGATAAAATAAATTACTGCTTTTAAGGCAATTATCGCCCTGTATGGTGGCAAATGCCTATATTCCCAAGATTTGTGAAGGTGGATCAGCATTCAAGACTAGTTTTGATTAAATAAAGAGTTTAAAGCTAGCTGGGATCATATGAGACCCTGTCTTGAGAAGAATTAAAGAAAGGAATGAAAAAAGTAACGAAGAAAGGAAAGGATGAAGGGAGGGAGGATGGAAGGGATGGATAGACAAGCAGTATTTGTGGAGGATTTGAGGTCAATTAGTTTGGTGGGGAAAGGAAGACATTGAGAGATAGTAGTTTCACTGACACCCCTATACCATATCTCCTAGAAGAGAGGGAAGGACCATTTATCCTACAGCTTTCAGCCTTATACCCATTAAGAGTTGTCCCTGGAGAGGGGAGTAAAGTGTATTACAATATGCCATTCCAATTTGAGAATTTAATATAATTCAAAAAACAGAGCATAAGGGGAAAAGTTCTCTCCCCACCTTTTTGTTAGGCTAAAATCAGGGCATAAACCCCCCATTTGAAGGTGCTTCCCCTCCCCTCTCTCCTAGCAGGAAGAAAACACTCTTAATCACAGGATTGTTAATCACCAAGACAACTCAAGGCTCTTATCAGCTCAGAAATAACATGCAAAACAAACCTTACTAAATAACCTTTATCTTTCAGTAGGCCTCGGTATTCGTCTTTGCACAATTTACCAAGCCTAGATACTCAAGTCCTTTCCCTTTGTCTTGTCACTGCTCTTCAAACTCATTGCCTTTTGTTAAAATTATATTTAAGCCCGTGTGTTTGACTGCCTCTTTGTGGTTTTCAGTTACTTTTCTATGAGATCTTTATGCCATGTAAAAATATTAACATCAAATAAAAAGTGTCTTTTCTTCTGTTAATCTGTCTTTTGTCTGCTGCGCAGTCTTATTAACTAACATTCACACACTGAAGCTACAAACCCTCTTCAGATGAACGATTTCTGAAAGCTTCAGGAAAAGCTCAGAGGCAGTAAGAGAAGCTCAGAGCCTCTTAAATGTAATGTGGTGGCAAAACTATGATCCCTCACTTGCTACAGATGGTCTGAGAAAAGGATGAAAGAGATGGATGAGTTGTGATTTCAGGTACCCCCAACATCTACAAAGATGGTCAGTCCATGAAGCCACTGACGTGGTACAGAAATGACATAATCATCTTAGAATAGGATCAATTATTATCCATTGGCTCCAAATTACTTATTGAGCACTCACCTTATGGCTCTAAGCAATAGAAGGCTAAAAGAATGGTGCAGCTCCTGCTACCTAGAATGTAGTATTTAACCGCTATTACAAGGGTGTATTTAGAATAATACCAAACGGGCCAGTGAGATGGCTCAGAGGGTAAATGTACTTCTTGCCAAACTTGATGACTTGAGTTTGATCCCTGGACCCACATGGTGAAAGGAGAGAACTAACTCTCTCATATTGCCCTCTGACTTACACATACACACACACACACACACACACACACACACACACACACTGTGGCATGGCCATCACCACCATACACATAATAAACGAACAAAAATAAACAAACAAACAAATGTAATAAAACACTACCAAAATAAGGATAAGTATGAAAAAATAAATAAAAAATAAAAAAGAACAAATAAATCAACTGAAAAACAAAAGCATCTTCAAGACCAACCAATGGGTGGCAGGGCATGCAGGCAACTAGGTAAATCCAGGAAACTTTCGCAGATGAAAATCATGGGACTAACTCATGTATCTGCTATATGCAAACTCGATGTGCAAGGTTTTCCTTGAGAAATTTAGTTCACGATAGGTTTACTAAGATGAATGTGGGGAGAGGAGACTGATCCCTTGGGATATCTGAGGTGTAGAGTGAAACAAACCTTACTTCCTTTGTGAAACTTCTTAGTACCAAACATGATCTGTTTGGATTAGTTACAGTAACTATAAGGCAGTTGAGATAAGATGCTTGAGATACCTCTAGTATCTCAAATTTTGTGAGTAATTCCTAAAAATTATTTATTAGCCATCCCAAGGTAGTCAAAATATCTTTAGTGCCTGAGTCTATTCCTATATAATTCACTTGACAGATGGAACAGACTTAACTTATTTACTCCTCACATGAAGTAACATGACATCCGTTTATCTCTATATTAGAGTTCTTACAGACAAATAACTGTTGTTTCTTGGTTCTGAAATTTGATACAGTACTATGTAGAAAGCCTTTAGTAAACATTTGTAGTTGATGAAATGTCTAATGTCTACAAGTATCATCAAGTTCTGAAAATGCTATTAAACATGATCAATGCTTTTTTTTAAAACTGACTAGCCAGTCAAATTAGATCAATCAATAATAGTGTCCTGTCTTTCACAGATGACAACGAAATGTGAACCCAAGATTTTGAATAAGGACAACCGAAGGATAACAGAATAAAAATATACCTAGGAAGTCAGAAGTAAGTTTGCTTCATAAAGAATGATAAAGAAATGTTTCTAGATGGTCTTAAGTGGGATGCAGTTAGATCCTCCAAAAATATCTAGATGTCCTGGAAGATCAAGAGCTGATGTTTGTTGTAAACACTGCTACTAGAAGTAGTCTGAGAATCTAGTAAGCCTGGAAGAAAGTCAGAACACGACAGGACATGCTATTTATACAAACCCAAGGCAGCATCTTTGACACCAACTTAAAGAATACCTGTGACTAAAGACTAAAAGTGAGCAAAATGACAGGAAAGGGGACTGAGATGAGAATCGGATGTGAATGAGAAGCTGATGGAAGAGTTTTAAGAGGCAGAAAGTCTTGGAAATTCAGCTGATTCTTTAGTAAACACCAAAACCAGCTTGATGACATTAAACACAGCAGATAAGAACATATTAGTGATACATGGGTGTTTATAAGACAGTTTAATAACTGAATATAACAATTCAGTTATTAGCCTTCAGCAATCAGCAAAGGGAAGTTAAATAAAAGCAACCATGGCAAAAATACATGAGTGGAATCACCAGTATAAGCTGCTGACTACCAGAAGTTATCAGTCTCCAAGCTACTTCCTAAGATCTGATTCTTTCCTCTGTCTTCTCCAAGATTCTTCCTAAGAAACCTCCCATGAACCAAACTCCTTCCTAGTATCTGCCTCTCAGAAAAATCCTTCTGTGGCCTCACACAGTCTACGTCATCAGTTAACTGTCTGTAAGTTCCAGACAGATGCATGACTCTCAACAGCTTCGGCAAGGGCCTATTGTAATCTCACATTCTATTAAGGCTATGGTAGAAAACTTTTAGGACTAGTTCGACCTGAGTCTCGGGGTTTTTCTCTTTCTGCTCTGCCATCCTCAGCATGGTGGCTTTGGGGCTAATCTTGGTACTTTTCATAGCCACAAGATAATATCATGTGTTGGAGTGAAAATACCCTGCAGAAGAAAAAAAATACGCTTCTCATGTGGATCTCTTTTAAGAGCCAGACACCCTTCCTCAGAAGCCATCTGGCCAACCTTTCCTTAGTTATTGGCCAGAGCTGATGCCCACACTTCTCTCCAAACAAGGCACTGGAAAGGAAATGAGATATTTGAGATTTTCAGATACCATTTAGAATCTGCTCTTGAATCCTCTGAAGGATGGATGTAGCCTTAAAGAGTTCAGGGTAACTATATCGCCACAATCCTACAATGTGTTTATTCAACATTTTCTTTCCAAGAAAATAATTTTATGTAACCTAAAATCTAGGTTAGGTAGCTGGAGGGAACTGTTATTTTTATATAAAGCACCTGGATGGGCCTTCTGTGAATCTTCTCGCAAGGACAATGAAATGACGTGCTTTGGCCACAGGGTGTGAGATGTGTGTTGTTGTTCTCTAACCACCAGTGAACTGAGCACTGGGCATGTGTGTAGTCTCACTAGGGCTTGAACTCAGTACAAATCAGCAGTACCTCACATCCCACATTAATTTAATTGACTTTAGAAAACACAGTTATGATGCCCTATTTCAAAACCATTCAGTCACAACAGGACACATACTGTATGGTTATACTTCTCTGAGGGACCTAGAGCAGTGGGCTTGGGTTTTCTGGAGAAGGAATTAGAATGGTAGCTGTCAGGCACTAGGGTGGGACGATTAAATAAGAAGTGACTAATAGGCTCAGGATTTCAGTTTTGGAAGATTAAGTTCTGTGTGGGGGTAATAGTTGCACAATGGTGCGATGGTTCTTAAGCCCTGCTGAATTGCACCATTAAATGGGGAAAGTAGTAAAACATACGTACTTTTCTCCCCCCCAGGATGAGAAGAAGCAGGGACAGGTGATGTAGCTCAGTAGAAGATCACTTGACTAACACATGCAAGGCTGGGTTCGAGCTCCAGAACTTAGAAGAAGTATTTTTTAGAGAATGACTATGGGAAGAAGACCCTAATAGCTTGGATTTATGGCAGGTTTTACAAATGGAAATATAATCATAACTTTTCCTTCCTTCCTCTTCTTCCCCTAGCCCTCCTCCCCGACTCCTCTCAAATTCATGACCTTTTTTTGCTTCAATTATTATTGTTGAATACACACACACACAAATAAATAAATGAAACTTCAATCTGCTGAGTGTGTGTAGTGCTGCTTGCACATATATGATTTCAGGGCTTACAACTGGTATTAAATAACCAATCAGGAGGCGTATCCCTGGAAGCATCTCTTTGCAACATACAGAGACCATTATAGAAAGCCACAGTTTGTCAAAATGCAGTCATTTTAATCACCCACTAGAATTCCTTTGGCTTATAAATATTTACTTCCAGAATATTACACTGTATTATTTTTGTAAAATAACTTTGAATCTTTTTAAAAGGTTATTTTATTTTACTTTTTGTGTTTGCATGTTTGCCTGCATGTCTGTATATACACCACATGCATACCTGGTGCCCACTGAAGTCAGGAGAGGATGTAAGATCCCCTGGAACTTGAACTAACAATGGCTGTGGGTCACCATGTGGGTGCTGGGACCCAAACTCATGTTTACTACCAGAGCAACAAGTGCTCCTAACCATTGATTTTAACCACAATATTAAATGGCTGTGGCTCTAGCTCAACATATAGAAAAATTACTTCTAACAAGAAATTTGACTGGTCAATTATTTTCTAAATGGTGATTGTCTTAATAAGAACTGGACCAATTCTAGTTAAGAAAACAAGATGCATGGATACTTTTCTAAGTTGATATCTTACCTATGTACAGATTTGTGTTATTTTCTGAATTAGGAGATTTAATAAACTGTGTTGGTGCAGTAGTGATCAAAATTGTATGTGCATATTAATGTATTTTGATAGCTTGACAAGGAATTACACGAATCACATCCCTAACCAAAGCATGCCAGCTTGTCTCCTGTTAAGCAAAGAATATTCCCCTGAAATATTTTTAGTTACTTAAAGCCCAAACTTGATGTTTATTTATTAATGTTGAACAAACTTACATTAGGGAGAGAGTGTTTAAGACTATATAAAGGTAATTTCCAAGGACATTTTTCAACTTCATGATTCTATGGTATGCTGGATATCTGAAAATGACTCATTAACATAGCATGCAGAAATGCATCCTAAGGAAATTTCAACACCATTGTGGTTCATATCAATACATTATTTCTCACCAGCTATAAATTCAGAGTTGACTATTGTGAAATCAAATGTCCCTATTAAAGTGCTCTGTCCCACTTATTTCCTTTATCCCAAAATGACATCTCTGGAACACCTGAAATGCGACCTTACCTGCACAGTAAATTTCATTGGTGCCCATTCATATCTTTTTGTATTCAGTATTTACATCAGTAATGCCTTATGGCAAGTGCATGGGATCTTTTGCTGGAGGGCTTCCCCCAAGTCACAAGAATGTGTCCATCTCTTGCATAGGGCAGACTGAGTGTGCCAAATAGTTACCATTCCTACTCTTCACCAATGATGATTGGAAGTGGTGAATAAATATCTTAGCTTCCATTCTCCTGGAGTATATGACTCTCAGCTGTCCTTTATCCTATATCCCAGAGGCTCCCACTATGAATGAGCTCTGTTGCCTATATCAGGAATATCCTCACTAACACTGAAATATTTTTTAATCTTCCTTCTTTCATTTCTCCACTCCCTTACTAGGATGTGCTGGCATAATCTCCCAAATAATTCACTTTCATCCAAAAATGTATCCTTAGGTCTGCTTTAAGGGGGTAGAATTCATACAGGATAATAAGTAATATAAAAATGATATCATTGGAGTCCAAGAAAATGTACACTGGAATGAGACTTGGTATCACAGTGAGATCTCATAAGTATTCACTATGAATTTCCATTACACAAAGCTTGTTGGTTTTCTCTGTGAGATCCTTCTAGTTCCTCAAAATTATGGTAATTCCTCATCACCTCATCTGTAGATTTTGACTCGGATTTGGAAATCCAACTTCTTCGTAAATTTGAATTACTCATAAGGTTGATTCATCCATGGCCTATCATGACCCTCCCACTTCTTTCTCCTTCATGAATTTTTTAGTCTCAAGGTTCTCTGTTAATCATAGAAGCCTAGTTTTATTCTCTGCTCTAATGGGGAGAGTGAAAATTTTACTCTATTCAATTTTTGAGCAGACAGTAAGTTAGTGATACATAGTTAGGTATCATCTAATGCAAGGTAAGACGTATGACACTAAGGGGGAACTATTAATAATTAAACTACGGCAGGGCTAGTAATGTGGCCCAGGGGCAGTGCACTTGTCTAAAAGATGCAAAGCCCTGGATTCAATCTGAAGCTCAAAGTAAAATAAACTTGGAAAACATAAGTTACTGCTATTCTGGAAAATTTATGCTGGCTTCACTGATATTGGATTCATTAGGAGTCTAATAACACATGGCCTCTAAGCATGTGCATGGGTAGGAATAGTAGCTGTCACATGATTTGTCCATAGAGGAGTATGGTGGTTTGCTAAGGAAATGAAATGAAAATATGTCCCTTGTTAAGTTATAAAACACTCCATTGTAGGACTTCAAAAATACTTTTAATTATCAGTAATCATGGTAAGCCCCTAAACTCAACATGCCAGAGATCAAATCTTTAATCTCCTATAATCAAATAGCCTCTTACTATACGCCTTATTCTAGAAAGAATGACATAGTATACTTTCAGAAATCCTCAGAAACAGATATTATCCTAGACATCTAGTTTCTGACTTAAATTTGTCCTTACTGTCATACTCTATAAATTTGATCTTCTAATATACCCTCAATTGTTTTCCTTCTCTTTGTCTATCCTGGGACCAACATAGACCAGACTGTAGTCATCTCTTGCCTGGATTATGATACAAATTTTCTAAGTCCTCTCTCTATTTCTTGAACTCTTTTAATTCATTCTCCATAGTTAAGACACATTTATATTTCCTAAAGCTAAATATGACTTTCTTATTTATAAATAAATATTTATAATAAGTAGTAAAAATATTGTAACTAATAAAAATATTTCAGACTATATTATCCCCTGGATAAAAAATAAACTACTTTGCATGGCCTGCAATGCCCTATGTGTTTGGTCATTTCCTAATTCCTTCTCTAATCCTATGACATCTCAGATATTCTTCTTAGTAATTTAGTTACCACGTTTTACCATGACATGTCTTTTGGATGTGTTGTTAAATTTGTTTGAAACACACTTTCTGTCTAGAACAACTTTTTTGGTTAGTACCTGATTATCTTTCATGTAGTTGTTCAAGAGTTGGTACTATCCAGAAACTAAACAATTCTTATTCTAGACCACCTCCTTCTTCTCCTCCTCTTGCTCCTCCTCCACTTCTTCTGGAACTAGTTTCATGTAACATTCTTCTATTTTTTCCTTTTGTTAAAAGTGGATTCTTTTCTCATACAATATATCCTGATTATAATTTTCCCTTCCTCTCCTCCTTGAAGTTCCTCCCCCATCCCCTCCTCTCCAACTCCACTCCTTTTATGCCACTCACTAGAAAAAAAAACAAACATGACAAAATAAAATATAATAAGCTAAAGAAAAAAATCTATCACATTGACGATGGACATGGCAACCCAACAAGAGGAAGAGTCCTAAGAGCAGGAACAAGACTCAGAGATCAACTCATTCTCACAGTCATGAGTCCCATAAAAAATAATAAGCTATCAGTTACAATATATACACATAGGACCTGGTGTAGACCCATGTAGGCTCTGTACTTGCTGCATCAGTTTCTGTGAGCTCATGTGCACTTTGCTTCGTTGATTCAGAGGGCCTCATTCTCCTGGTGTCCTCCATCCCCTCTGGCTCTGAATATCTTTCCACCTCCTCTTTCAAGAGATTCTCTAAGATCTGATGAGAAAGGTTTGATGTAGACGTCCCATTTAGACTCTCTCCACATTATGTCTGGCTGTGAATCTCTGCATCTCTGTTCCCATCTGCTGCAGGAGGAAACCTCTCTAATGATGACTGGATAAGACACAGACCTATGAGTATAGCAGAATATCATTAGCAGTCACTTTATTGACAACTTTTTTGTAGTGTTTGGTTTTTACCTAGGTTTCTGAGCAATCTATGTCTCTCGTTCTTGGTTACCAAAGCAGCTACATTTTGTAAGCAGAGGCTACTCATTCATTTCCGGCCACCCACACGTGATGAATAATCACACAGAAACTATATTAATTGAAACACTGCTTGACTTATTAGCTTGAGCTTCTTATTAACTCTTATATCTTAAATTTAACCCATTCCTATTATTTTATATTTTACCACCTGGCTTTTGGTTTACTGGTAAGATTCCAGGGTGTCTGTCTTCTTTAGCAGCTACATGGTGTCTCCTAGACTCCACCTACTCTCTCTATATATATCTCTGTTTGGATTTCCTGCCTGGCTTATTCTGGTAAGCAATTGGCTGAAACAGCTTTATGTATTAGTCAATAAAAGTAACACATATACAGAAGGACATCCCACATCAGTTCCAGGTATGAGTTGTTTCTCATTAAATGAGCCTTAATTAAATGAGATATTGGTTACTCTCACAAGTTCTGTGCCACCATTGCCCTAGTGTATTTTGAAAAGTAGAAGAGATTATAGGTCAAAGGTTTTGTGTCTGGATTGGTGTCCATGCTTCTCTTTCATGATGTCACTTTTTTAACAGCTGAGTAATACTCCACTGTAAAAATTTACCACACATTCTTTATCTAGTCTTCTGTTGAGGGACATCTAGGTCATTTCCAGTTTCTAGTCATTATGAATAAAGCCTAAAAGAACAAGGATGAACAAGTGTCCTTTGGGTGTATCCCCAAGAGTGGTATAGCTGGACCTTGAGGTAGACTGATTCTCAAGTTACTAAAGAACTGCCATATTGATTTCCATAGTGGCTGCACAAGTTTTCACTCTTACCAGCAATAGAGGAGTGTTCCCCTTGCTTCATAGCCTTGCCAGCATGAGCTGTCACTTGTGTTTTCTGATCTTAGCCATTCTGACAGGTGTAAGATGGAATCTCAAAATAGTTTTTTATTCACATTTCCCTGATGGCTAAAGATGTTAAACATTTCCTTAAGGTTTTCTAAGCAATTTGAGTTTCCTCTATTGAGAACTCTGTTTTGATCTACTGTACTCCATTTCTCATTTGGATTGTTTGGTGTTTTGATATCTAGTTCTTGAATTCTTTGTATATGTTGAATATTAGTCAGCTATTGTATGTGGAGCTGGTAAAAACCTTTTCCTATTCTGTAGGCTGCTCTTTTGTCCTATTAATGGTGTTTTTGGCCTTGCAGAAGCTTTTCAGTTTCATAAGGTCCTATTCATTAATTGTTGATCTTAGTGCCTTCACTATTGGTATTCTGTTCAGGAAGATGTTTCCTGTATAAATGAGTTCAAGGCTATTCCCCACTTTTTTTCTATGAGGTTCAGTGTAACTGAATTTATGTTGAGGTTTTTGATCCACTTGTACTTGAGTTATGTGTAGAGTGATAAGCATGGATCTATTTGCATTCTTCTGCATGCAGACATCCAGTTTGACCAGCATCATTTATTGAAGATGCTTTTTTACAGTGGGTTTTTTCTGGCTTCTTTATTTTAAAAAAAAACAGGTGTCCATAAGTGTGTGAATTTATATCTGGGTCTTCAATTCAATTCCATTAATCAAGGTGTCTGATTTTGTGGCAATATCATACAGTTTTATTACTATAGCTCTGTAGTACATCTTGAAATTAGTGATGCTGATATTTCCAATAGTTCTTTTATTGTCCAGTACTGTTTTAGCCATCCTGGATTTTTTTGTTTTAGGATTACTTACACATACTGTGATATCATCTACAAATAACAATACTTTGACTTTTTCTAGTCCAATTCATAGCCCCCTGATTTCCTTCAGTTGTCTTATTGCTCTAGCTAAGACTTCAAGTACTATAGTGAATAGATATGAAGAGAGTAGACAATCTTGTTTTGTTCTTGATTTTAGTGAAATTGCTTTGTGTTTCTCTCCATTTAATTTGATATTGCTATAGATTATAGTAAATTGCCTTTATTATATTTAGGTATGTTCTTTAAATCCCTAATCACTCCAAGTCTTTTATCATGAAGAGGTGTTTGGTCTTGTTAAAGGCCTTTTCTGCATCTAATGTGATTATCATGTGTTTTTTCTTTTAGTTTATTTATTTAGTCAATTACATTTGCTGATTTTCACATACTCAAACCATTCCTGCATCTCTGGAATGAAGCCCACTGGATATAGGGAAAAATCTTTTGATGTGCTCCTGGATTCTGTTTGTAAGTATTTTATTGAATAATTTTGCAGCTATGTTCATAAGGGAAATTGCTCTGTAATTCTCTTTCTTTGTTGAGTTTTTGTATGGTTTGGGTATCAGGATGACTGGCCTCACACAATAAATCTGGCAGTGTTCCTTCTGTTTCATTTTGTGCAATATTTTGAGGAGTATTGGTGCTAACTGTTTTTTAAAAGTCTCATAGAATTCTGTGCTAAAAAATCTCGAGCCAGATTTTTTATTTGTACTTTTTAACAATATTGTTTTCCTTTATATGCTGAAATCATTCTTCTGTGTGTCTGTAATAATACTTGAATGCCCCAGTAATTCTAATCTCTGTGGGAATGAGGTCATGGCAAATTTTTATTTTCCCAAGATAATGGCAACGATACCTTTTATCTTACATAGTTTTCTATACTGTAACCTCGTGACTTTCCCCATCACAAGGTAGATGCTGATTACTGACTGCTTTGTCTAATAGAACATATCAAAAGTGACATTCTGTGATTTCCAAATCAGAACGACTGCCTCTTTCTTCACTAGTGCATTTGCACATTCTTACTTTAAACATTGAACTTTAATGTTATAAAAAAATTAAGCTAACCCAAGGATTCTGAGCTGTGATGAAGTTCAGGTATAGGGGATAGCAGATTTGGTCTTCATATTATTCCAGCCAGGCACCTCCTCATGTTAGCATGTTTTTTTAAAAAAAAATGAAAATCTGCCTTGTCTTAATTTCTGGCGGTTCCAATTAAATGCTGAATGATAATGTGTATAAAAGAAGTTAAGTCAAAGAAAACTCCCAAACCCAATAGGGGCAATTCAGCAGTGGTTCACTGTGTAATAGCTCAATCTGAGGAAAGAAATGGTCAGGCTGAATTGGAACAGGTGTTTGTGAAGTTTGGTGGAAACAAATCTGCCAGGAAACGAAGATCTCAGTGAAGGTCATCAGTAAAGCAATAAGCTCTCACCTGAAAGAAATGTAGGCAATACCTTTGTTATGTGGTATAATTGTGTGGTTATCACATATAGAAAAATGACTGTGAAAGTCTAGTCATCTTCTATACACAAAATTAAGGGAAATTCTATAAATTAAAGTCTACCTTCTGCTTTTCAATACAGTTTGCTTTATTCTTTCTAGATTATAATTCTATTTAAAAATGAAACACTCAATATTTATTACTGAATTGTGCTGTAGCTGGGTTTCCTATATCTTACCCCCCCCCAAATAATCACATGGAAACTGCTACAGAAAATGACAGTGGGGTTTGCAAAATCATTTAAGAAACAAGAGGCTGCCACATATTCTTGTCTTTTCATCTTTGGCTCCACATTTTTTTTCATTTTTCTCTAGACATGTTTCTTGTCAATTGTTTTCCAACATGAGAACCTATCTAGCTGGAGATACTGGTAGAGGCTTGGGTGTTAAAAGGAGGGAGGAAGGTTCCCATTCTTTATCTGGTTTGTGCATTTCCTTTGGCAGCAGCTAATTTTTTCCTTCTGTGGTTCTGGGTCCTTTCAGCAATTTTCCCACTCCCTGGTCCCATATGTCCCAGTCACGGATGGCCATCAATAACCTGTTTACAGTTTCTGCTGGATTTCTATGACTCCTGACCTCTGGCAGGCAGTACCACTTCTGTCTTATACTAACACTGCCATTCTTCAGCAAAAATCTCTGAGTTAGCTCCCCTTCTCTTGTTTGCTTCCTTGCATGTTGATCAATTCTGTGGAAAAACTCCCCAAATTGAATTCTTCTTATTTGAAATGTCTAATATTGTTTGTATTTTCTTTTTTCATGAGACTTTCTGATACAGGTCTTAACAGAGGAGCAGCCCCATAAAATGGATCCTCAAATAGAAACCCCAAGGTTAAACATAATACTCCTCCCTAGGAATAAAAACCGAGGGAGCTGTGGTACTGGTTATCATGACACAGGCAGAACGTTAAGTAAAATCTGTTGCTACTTGAAATGATAAAGTTCAGACATATGCTTGATGCCATAGACTAGGTTTGAGTATATTTGTGTGCTATACATTTTAAATGAGCTTGTAGTTTATACTGCATTAAGGCAACTCATAAATGCGTGGTCTTTTATTTTCTTCTTAAACTAAAGAGAATTGTTTTAGGTGAAAAATGATAGTATTAGGAGGACTTTATTTTTAGAACACTTAAGGCCTATTCTTTATTCTCATTTTAACATAAGAAAATCCTGGCCCCTATATCTCAGACATGAGCTCTAAGAGGTATACAAAAAAGGACAAAATGTGCTATCATAGTAGGAACATCTTTATTTGAAACCCCATGTTTTGTCATCTTATTACATTAAAGAAGTCTCTTTAACCTACATGCCTTTTAAATGTAGGAATGCAGAGTGAATGGCTTTTCAGAGGAATCAGTGAAATAACTAGTTTTGAGAACTATATTCATGGCCAAGTGTGGTGGCTCATGCCCATA
Organism: Bramus lutescens; assembly: GCA_001685075.1. Taxonomy (NCBI): domain Eukaryota; kingdom Metazoa; phylum Chordata; class Mammalia; order Rodentia; family Cricetidae; genus Bramus; species Bramus lutescens. The sequence goes on from LOEQ01005712.1 coordinate 43,106, forward strand.
ATCCAAGAGATTCTCTGGAATAAAGCAAAGAGGAAAACTATATTCATGTGATCCTAGATGATAATATAGTTAAAAATGTTCCCTAAAGAACAATATCCAGTGGTTAGGGCTTTTTTTTTCCAATTAAAGGGTTAAATATTTAGACATATTCTATTCAGGTTTCTCGAGCATATGATAAAATGGTATCCTTTATATCGGGAATAGGGCATCTCTACCCATCATTGGTCCTCAGTTATTAATTCTGAGTCATGACAAATTATTTCACTTTTATTGCAAAATGACTCATAAACAACCTAGATCCCAGGAGATTGTTTTTTGCAAGCTACTTTAAGTTCATTTAGCTATCTTCCTTATTTAAAAATAATCAATATCTATATGGACCTTGAGAAAAATCCGTTCCCAAACAGGTAATGTTGGCAAATAGCCCATGAAATTGGAGCATTTGTAATGTATTACACGACAGAATTTCTTTTTAGTATGGCTCCGATTCTTGTTCAACTGTAACTGCCTCTAGTTTCTTTAATCTTCTCTTTGAAAATCAGACTACAGGTATGCTGGAGTGTAGGAATCAATGAAAATGCCCTGTAGAATATTCTTAGATTAGTCCCTAATGTAATTTAATAGAGGATGAGGGTACAGTGTAGAATTATATTTTATGTGCTGTAATATTAAATATTTATGTATGTGCAGGAGTCTTTCATACCTCAGATAAGAGCAGCAATAGGAAGTTCCTATCAATCTATTGCCTTCAAGGTTAATGAGAAGGAGAAAAGAAAGGGAAGCCTGTGTCTCTGTTTGCTAACGGTGAAGTGATACTTAGAGTTTGAACATTCAGTATCAGACTTGCAAATATGAGAAAAGCTAACAAGGCTCAGTGTGGGGTTTGAATGAGAATGAGAATGTCCTCCAAAGGCTAATATAGGAAGAATTAGGAGGTGTGGTCCTGTTGGAGATGTGTCACTGCAGATAGGTTTTGAAGTTTCAAAAGCCAATGCTATGCCCAGTCTGTCTTTGTCTCTCTGTCTCTCTTTTCTCTGTCTGTCTCCTGCCTGCAGATCTGTATGTAAGTTCTCAGCTACTGCCCCAACACCACACCTGCCTGCCTGCTGTCATGCCTCCCATGGTGATGGTCATGGACTCACCCTCTGAAACTGTAAGGACACTCCCACATATATGTTTTCTTTGATAAATTGCCTTGGTAATGGTGTCTTATCACAGCAATAGAACAGTAACCAAGGTACTCAATGTATCCTGAGAAACTGAAAACTGCCCTAAATGACAATTTGATGTCTAAAAACAATCTTGAGGGTTTTATCATAAAAATAATCTTACAAATATGATAGACCCTCAAATATTTAGCAGGTCATTAATAAGACACAAGTTAAATTAAATATGGTAACTTATTTCTCATTTGGATCCTCCAAATCTATGCTGTATAAAATTGTTGTCACTCAACACATATAGCTAGTAAACAGTGAAATTTGGCTTTACCTCATATTTCCTCTATCCCTATATGGCCGTCCATACCTGATTTTGAAAATATAATATGAAGAAAATGTGAAATATTCTATTGATAATTTTATTTGGTCCTATATTGAATGGCATTTATATACAAGGTTAAATTAAATATACTATTGAAATTAATTACTTTTTTTTTTTACTTTTCATGTGCGCATGTGTGCATGCAGGTGCCTATGTGCATGCACCTGAGGAGGCCAGAGGATGATAGAGAATCTCTCTCTCTATCACTCTCCATCTTATGTTTTGAGACAGATTTTCTTACTGAACTTGGAACTTGCCCATTTG
>LOEQ01005712.1:73585-83957 GCA_001685075.1 Bramus lutescens
CAATTTACTCAGGAGATCTTGTCTTTTTCTATTTCCCATGTAGATTAAATCTATGTATGTCTCTCTTAGGGTCCTCATTGTTGTCTAGGCTCTCTGGGACTGTAAGCTATAGACTTTTTTCTTTGCTTTATGTCTAAAAGCCACTTATGAGTGAGTACATATTATATTTGTCTTTATGGGTCTGGGTTACCTCACACAATATTTTTTTTCTAGATCTATCCATTTGCCTGCAAATTTCAAGATGTCATTTTTTAAACCTCTAATACTTCATTGTGTAAATTACCACATTTTCCTTATCCATTCTTCGGTCAAGGGGCATCTAGTCTGTTTCCAGGTTCTGGCTATGACAAAGCTGTTATGGACATAGTTGAGCACGTGTCCTTGTTGTATGATTGAGCATCCTTTGGGTATATACCCAAAAGCAGTATTGCTGGGTCTTAACCAAATGCCAACCTTTAGTATAAGGTATAGAATTCAGATTTCTGTCACTATAACAAAATGACTGGAATAACCAAATTAAAAGGATGAAGGGTTTATTGCGGCTCACAATTTGTTTTACTAATTAATTTTCCCTAGCCTGATTACATTTTCCTTCCTCTCTCCCTCCTCTCCTCCCAGTCTCTCCCCCAATCACTCCATCTCCTCCTCTGTGTCTCTTTACAAAAGGGTAGTCTTCCCATAGATACCAGCCAGCCATGGCATAGCAAGTTACAGTGAAAGTAGGCACCTCCTCTCCTGTTAAGGCTGGATGAGGCTACCCAGTATAGGGAATAGGTCCCCAAAAGCAAAGCAGGCAACAGAGTCAGAGACAGCCTTTTCTCCCACTGTTAGGAGACCCACAAGAAGACCAAGCTAAATAACTGTAACATATGAGACACCTACTTCTTTTTGTTTATCCCCTCGCTTAGCTGATTTCCTTATTTAAACACAATATAAACATCAGTGAATGTTTCAACTGTATATCTTATCTGTCTTGTCACCTGACCTGACATTTCAAGCAAAGTTGTTAAAATGAGCATGCCCAAAATTAAACTCCAGCTTTCTCACCCCCTCGAGCCTTCTCCTTCAGTGCTTCCCATTTTAATAAGTGGTAAAAATATTCGCATATTACCTAAAATCATAACAATTTGAGGAATCTCCACATTGATTTCCATAGTGACTACACCAGTTTTTACTCCCACCAACAGTGTATAAAAATTTCTCTTTTCCCACATTCTTACCAGAATCTATTGTAATTTTTAAAAAATTTTAGCCATTGTGACTACGGTAAGAGGAAATCTCAAATTATTTTTAATTTGTATTTTCCTAATGGCTAAGAATGTTGAAAATGTTTTGAAATATTTCTCAGCCATTTATATTTCTTCCTTTAAGAATTTTCTGTTTCATTCCATATCCAATTTTGAATGGAGGTTTTCTTTATTGGCATTTAATGTTGAAAAATTATTTATTTTTGATTATTTGTTAATCTAGGCACAAACCCTCTGTCAGATGAATGTCTGGTTAAAGGTTTTTCCCATTATGAAAGCTGTCTTTTCACTCCAATGATGATATCCTTTACTATATAGAAGCTTTATACTTTTATAAGGTCCCATTTGTCAATTCTAAATGCCTGTACTATGGAAAATTCTGTTCAGAAAGTCTGTTCTTGCACCTGTAAGTTAAAGCTTATCACTACTTTCTCCTCTAACAGATTCTGGGCATCAAGTCTTATGCTGAAGTCCTTCCTTGATCCACTTGCAGATAAAGAAGGGACTTGTTTCTTCCAAAATGCAAGTTATCCAGTTTGACTAGCACCACTTATTGAAGATGTTATCTTATCTTTAATTTTTTGGTCTCTTTGTCAAAAATCAGGTGATTATATTTGCATGGATTTATATCTGGGTCCTCAATTCTTTTTTACTGATCAATGTATCGTTTTTGTGCCAGTTTCATAGTTTATAGCTTTGAAATATTACTTGAAATAAGGGATGGCGAGACCTCCAGCAGTGTTTTGATTGATCAGAATTATTTTGGCTAGTGTGTGTGTGCACGTTTTTCCAAATGTTATAAAATTTAAGCTTTTTTTCAATTGTCATAAATAATTGTATTGCAATTGTGATATGATGGTGAATTGAACTGAGTCCATAGATTGGTTTTGGTAGGATATCATTTTCATAGTATTAATCTTATCATCCCATGACCACATGAGATCTTTCCATCTTCTGGTGTTTTCTCAATTTCTTTCATCAGTGTCTTCAAGTTGACAAGTCTTTCACTTCCTCAATCATACTTATTCCAAGGTTTATTTGAAACTATTGTAAGTGGTATTGCTCCCCTAAATTCTTTCTTGGTATGTTTTTCATTGGTACACAGGAAGGATACTGCTTTTCACTGTTTAATGTTATATATTGCTACCTTGCTGGACGTATTTATTAGGTCTAGAAATTTTTTGTTGGAGTCGTTGGGGTCTTTTATATATAAAATCATCCTATCTTCAAATAAAGATACCTTGACTTATTTCTTTTCTGTTTGTGTCCCTTTTATCTCTTCTTATTGGCATAAGACTTCTAGCACTATATTGAATGGAGAAGGATTAGATATCCTAGTATTATTTCTGATTTTAGGGGAAATATTTTGAGTTTTTCTCCATTTAGCTTGATGTTGCCTGTAGGCTTGTTGTATACTTCATTATGTTGAAATGTCCTCTGTATCCTTAGATTCTCCAGAACTATTAACATAAAAGAATGTAAAACATAAAAGTATTAACATAAAAGAATTTTGTCAAAAGGCCTTTTCGGCATCAAATGAAATGATCCTGTACTTTCTGCCTTTGAGTCTATTTATATAGTAGATTAAATTTTATTGATTTATGTATTTTGAGCCATCCATGTCTCTCTGGGTTGAAGTTGAATAATTCATGGTAGAAAATTTTTCTTACATGTTCTTGAATTTAGTTTGTGAATATTATACTGAGAAAACTTGTGTTTATGCTCATCAGGGAGGTTGGCTTATAATTTGCCTTTGGGGGGTCTTTGTCTCTTTTTGATATCAGGGTAATACTAGAATCATAAAAAGAATGTTGAACTGTGCCTTCCCTTTCTATTTTATAGGATAATTTGATGAACATTAGTATTCTTCCTTGAAAAATCTCATAGAATTCTGTCTGTGCTGAATCCACAAGGAAGAAGGAAGCTACTTCTTTGACTGCTTCCTCTAGCCTTGCTAGAAAATCCATTCCTTCAATGGAATTGAAGCCTATTTCTTTGGGATTCAAGAGAATACTGAAGACATACTGAGAAATTCAGCTTCATGAACTGATTAACTACTGAATTATTGGACTTTCTCTTTGTAGCTAGCCATTGTTGGACTGCAGCTTGTAAGTCATTAAAATAAATCCCTGTTATATATATATATCTATATCTATATAGATATAGATATAGATATATAGATAGAGAGATAAAGAGAGAGAGTGAGAGGAAGAGAGAGAAATTTATTCTGTAAGTTTTGTTGCTCTAGAGAACCTTGACTAATACATACTACATCTTGATTTAACTTCAGTAGGTTATATGCATCTAGAAATTCATCCACTTCTTTTGAATTGCCCAGTTTAGTTAAATACATTTTTAATAATATGTCCTTATGACTCTGAGCTTCATCAATGTCTATTGTAATGTCTCACTTTTATCTACAATTTTCATTAATTTGTGTCTCCTCTCCCTTTATTTTGGTTAATCTTAATAACCTTTTCAAAGAACCAACTTTTTATTTCATTCATTAAAAAATATTTTTCATTAATTCCAGTCCTGATTTTAATATTTTCCTGTCTAATGTGGGGTGTTGTTTGGAAGAACTTTCAGAGAAAGTATGTTTAAACAACATAAATAAGACGTGAATATACTCTAAAAGAACAAATAAATGAATTAAAAAAGGAAATAAATCTAAGATATAAAAATAGACATCAACAAAGAGATAGAATTGCTAAAGAGAAGCCGAACTGAAATGATGCTACAAATGAAATACTATATAAGCCAAATAAAAACCTTAGTGGAAATCCTCACCCAATATGATTGATTAGATAGAAAACAGAATCACAGCCTAATATGGGAGAACTCTGGGACAACATGAAAGAACTTGACCTTTGGATTATAAGCAAAGAAAGAGAAGAATACTATCATGAATACAGATAAAATATTTTCAGTAAAAGTCAAAGAATAAAATTGCCTCAGAGATGCCGAGTCAGGTACAAGAGGCCTACAGATAGACAAGAACAGAAAAGAAACTCTCCATGACATATTATAGTTAAAACGTTAAAAACACAGAATGACAAAAGGTTATTAAAAGTTGTAAGAGAGAAAGGTCACATCACTTATAAAGACAGACCCACTAGAATAATAGTTCATTACCTGACAGAGACTTTTAAAGCCAGCAGGGCCTGGAAAGATGAATTCCAAGGTCTGAAAGCCACAGTTGTCAACCCAGACTATTAAACACAGTAAAACTATATGTTAATGTTGAATGATAAAGAAAAAAAACTTTCCACAATGAAAAGAAAAACAGAATAGATAAATTTATTACATGTAAGTTAGATCTATACAGGATGCTGGAAAGGATACTTTCAGATACAGGATGTTAGAAGGGATACTTTCATCTGGATACAAGGATTAACAGTCCAAAGAAGACATGGAATTAATAAACAATTCCAGAACAGTTTAATTAAAAGTGGGGTCTAAACCGGGCTGTGGTGGGCACACGCCTTTAATCCCAGCACTCAGGAGGCAGAGGCAGGCAGATTTCTGCGAGTTTGAGGCCAGCCTGGTCTACAAGAGCTAGTTCCAGGGCAGGCACCAAAGTTACAGAGAAACCCTGACTCAAAAAAGGGGGGGAGGGTCTAAGAAAAGATCACAGAACAGCAAAAAGCGACAAGAATTAATATATGTTTCAATAATATCTCAATATTAATGGTCTCAATTCCCCCAATAAAATGACACAGACTGACAGAAATCAGGATCTCTATCTTTACTGCTTCCAAGGTGGTATCAATGATAGATACTACCTTAGTTAAAAGGATGAAAAAAGATATCCTATGCCATCCGAATTAAGAAATAAGCAGGTTTATCAATTCAAATACCCAGCAAATAGACTTCAAACCAAAACTAGTCAGGAGAAGGAAAGTCACTTCATACTCATTGAAAGAATAATCTAAACAAATGTACCAAACACAGAGGCATCCAATTAAAAAAAATACTATTAGATCTAAGAACTGCAGATTAGCCCCAACATAGTGATGGGGTGACTGTAACACCCCATTCTCACCCTTAAACAGGTCATTGAAAAAAAAACTAAACAGACACACTTGAGTTAAATAATATAAATAAAATGGACCTAAAGGACAACTCCAGAGCATTCGACCCAAACACTAAACAATACACTTTTTTTCAGCAGCCCATTGAATTTTCTCTGAAATAAACCACGTATTAGAATACAAAGTCTTAACAAATATTTAAAAAGGAACTAATATCCTGTACTCTATCTGTATTACAATAGAATAAATCTTGATGGCAACAGCAATAGAAAATATAGGAAGAACACAAACTTATGGAGACTGAACAGCATACTAGTGAATTATAATTGGGTAAAGGAAGAAATCAAGAAGCAATTTACAAATTCATAGGTTTGAATGAAAGTGAAAACACAATATACCAAAATCTATGGGACACAATGAAGGTAGCTGTCAAGAGGAAAATAGCACTAAATGCCTGCATCAAAACGTGAGAGATCACAAATGAATAATGATGAACCTGAAGGCTTTGGAACAAATAAAAACAAAGACTATAGCTTATACCCTCCTATGTCACCACTGGTGGCAATCCAATCGAAGTTTCAGCCAGAGTGAGCTCATTTAGGTGATCATAAAAGCCTCCTGCCCTCTTTTTCCATTTCATATTTACTCCTGTATAGTTCTTCCTTTTTATAGTTTTCAGGAAGAACAATCTAAAATATGTAAGTCTATGCCATTCCCATATTTAAAATTTTCTAATGGTTTCCCGTCACATTCAGAAGAATATATACAGTTATACATTCTTTGTTGTGGCTTTCATAGTCCCTGACCTTATGTTTTTGGGACTGTTTCTCTGACCTCATTCAGTAGCACTGACATTTATTTTTAAACTAAACTTAAGCTGCACACTGGCCTTCTATTTTTCTTCTAGTACAGCAAAGACATTCCCACCTCAGAGACTTTTCATTCTGTTTTTGCAACGTTTCCAGAGCTTAGTTCATTCAGATATCAGCCTAAATGTCATCTCCTTGTTGAATCATTCACCGAAAACTTTATCTTCAATGGATTTAGCCAAAATTCTATTCTCATAAACTGATGGATTTACTTTTCATAGCACTCCTAAAACTAAATTACCATCACCTTTGTTCAGTCTGCACCCATTGTCTAGAATAGTAATGTAACTAAGTACATAGTTAATAAATATTGTTGTATTAATTAATCAATAGCCTCCTGAAATTTTTCCAGAAAAAGGGCTAACTACTTTGGTCTTAATAGGCCTCAGACAGTCTGTAGGGAATGGAAATATATTTTTTCTTTTAATCCTAAATTTCTCTTTTTAAGTCACAATGAAAATTTCAGAATATCTGCAAGGGCACACTTTAATCTTTGTAAATACAAGTATATAAATAAAATTTAGAATTCCTTGGGATTACCACATTGAGAAGCAGTTCACATGATTCCCATTTGACACAAGTTGTTACTTGAATGAGAAATATGGTTGACAATTTTAAACTTAGTTCAAATGATATGAATTTTTCTAATAGTTCCTGATTTGAATTTGTTAAATGCAGCTATATCTTTAAAGTAAGAAAATTTTGATCTAATATCTGATCAAAGTGCAGGAACTTTTTAAAGAGCTGACATTTTGATGAAATATACAGGTGTGGTTAAAGTTGCTGTCATTCTACGTGCAGAGACTCCAAGTCATTCTTTTCAAGTACCTGTTAGTCATTTAAGTGAGACATTACTTTCTCCATCAGACCAATTGAGAATCCTTTACTAAATGCCAAAACTGATGTTCCTTTCTTGGTTCATGACTGAAAAAGTTAGGCTAACACATGTGAACTTCTAGTCTTAGAATTCCATCAATGAACTTTCCCCACAGTGGCTGCTAGTAGGTAACAAAATGATTGAAGTGGAAGGAAGTAAAGACTAGTATCATTTATAATTTCTTTCATGCACATGTGTGGCTGCAGTTGTATATGACAGAGATATGCAATATTTTCTTTGAGTGAAACTGCTCCTGGTTCACAGGATTAGGTTATGTGTTAGAATTTCATGGTGTTTCTCAAATTTTTAACATCTAATTGGGAATTTGAATTTATAAAATTAATACATTTATTTTATGACAATACATTCTCATTTAAAAGTGTAATAAATTATTTTCTGTTTTGTTTTACTTTAAACAGCACAACTATCAATGTGGTAGAGTTTATTTCTTATGTAGGCATAACAACTGTAATATACAGCAGTTCATAGAATAGTAAATTATTTTGCAGAGAATCAGTGATTAAGACAGATGTATAGATGTTTGTCATTGTTACAATGTCTAAGTCAGCATTCTATTTCTGTGAAGAAGCACCATGCTCATGGAAACTCTTATAAAGGAAAGCATCAAACTGGGGCTTGCTTACAGTTTCAGTTTCAGGGGTTTAGTCCATTGTCATCATGGCAGGAAGCATGGTGGTACACAGGCAGACATGGTGCTGGAGAAGTAGCTGAGAGTTCTACATCTCAATCTGCAGGCAATAGGGAAAGACTCTGGGCTTGGAAATTATCTTAAGATGTAAGAGCTAGATAGAAATATGCCTGACGGTAACCGGTTTGTCACAAGTAATTAATATAGTTTCTGTGTGATTATTTGAGTTTGGGTGGCAGGGAAACAAAAGCACAGTCTCTGCTTACAAAGGAACCTAGATTAAAATGGAGCATTTCTTCACACTTTTGCCCTGTTCTCACTCTTAATAATTTTTAAATTCCTTATGACAACCACATTTCAGAAAAATAAAAATCAATGGTTAAGAATAACAAAGGATTTGCTTCAGTTTACATGGGAGTAAGCAATAGAGAACACAGTATGCAATCAAATGCATGTGGGTAAATAGCTATTCAAGTCTTAGATTTTGTGATTATAGGTTGTCATTCTAACACTAACATCATACACTCAGTACTCTTTCTAGGCATAGTATTTCAAAAAGACAAAAAAGTGAATATAATGAAGAACTGTGCATCAGCTACTACCTTCAAATATATGTATATATCACACACACACACATATACACACATATACAGAAACCTTTATTTGTCTCTCCTTGTATTCTCCCTACTTCTACATTTGTTACCAACATATAGAAATACAATAGATTTTTCATATAATGGTGCTGTATTTAGTAAATTTTGTGAACATTCTTATGAATATTTTCTCTATAGAGCCAGGTTTAGCCAACCTGTGGCCCTTGGGATCCATATAGCCAAGGAGAGTTAGTAAAAATAATTAAATAACACACAAATAGAGAATATTTTATAGTTATAGATTGAATAATATTAGAATGCCTATAATACCTAAAATGATATATAAATTCAATGTCATTTCTAGAAAAAATTCAATGAAATAGTCATTGAAATAGGAAAAAGTCCTATGGTACATAGCAAAATACAAAAGATCCAGAAAAGCTAAGTAAACCATTTTCTTTAAATGGTTTGAAAATTTTATACAGTAAATTTATTTTATCATATTCTTTCATATCCCACAACTTCTCCCTCCCTACCTAACTTTATGGGTTTTTTTCGCTCCTAAAATAACTATTAAAAAGACAAGGAGTCCATTATGCATTATTCAACTGTCAGAGGGCCTGCCCTGAAATGTCATTCATATGCCAGAGATATTCCTTTGGGGAAAACCAATTTTCCCTTTGTAGCACCTATCAATTGCCTAGGAGTGTGACTTTGAGTTCATTTCCCTTCCTCTGTGCTAGGATTTTTATCTGGCTTGAGTTTATGCAGTCTTATACCTGCTGCCACAGTCTCTATGAGTTCACATATATGTCTGCCCTGTTGTATCTGGAAAACTCTGCTTCCTTAAATTTATCTACAACCCTTAACTCTTACATTTTTTTCCTTCCCCTCTTCCACATCGAACCCTGAGACCTGAGGGGAAGGATGTGATAAAGACATCCCATTTAGAGGTAGAACTCCAGTCTCTTACTCGATGCATATTGTCCATGTGTAGTATATGCTAATTACCATGAGAAGAAGTTTCTCTGATGAGGCTTAAGCATTGTACTGATCTATGGGTATATCAATATGTTATTAGGAGTTGTTTAATTGCTATGTAGCTAAGACAATCACAAGCAATAAGAGAAAAGCTGAAAGCTATACACTACCTGGCTTCGAATACGCTGCAAAGCTCTACAAATTAAGCTTCATAATCCTGGCATATAGACAAACATAGACATCAAAGGAAAAGAATAAGGAGCCCAGAAATAAATCCATGAATTTATGCTCAATCATTTTCTGACAAAGTTGCCAAGAACACATAATGGTGAAATTACATGTCTTCTGTGCATTGTGTCAGGAACCCTGGATATCCACATGCAGAGGAATGAAACTGAACCTTTAGCTCAAAGCACATAAAAAATCAACTTGAAAAGAATAAAGACCTAAATATGAAACCACAATCTATACAATTACTAGTAGAAAAACTTAGAGACAAAATTTCATGACAATTTTTCAGGTAGCACTTTATTTTTGGTGTAGTATGATGGGTGGTTTATGACTCCAAAAACATAGATAGCAAAGAGGAAAGTAAATAAATAGGACTATTGAAAACTTAAGAGTTTCTGCACAGCAAGTGAAAAAAAAACTGATGTAACAACTTAGGAATGGGAGAAAAGTAGAATATGTGATAAAGAGCTATTATGCAAAATGTACAAAAACTCAAATAACTTAGAAAATAAACAATGAACTTGAGTTTAAAACTGGGCAAAGGACCAGCACAGACATTTCTTCAAGGATGCCATACAGATAATAAAAAAGTCAGCATGATTAAGGAAACAGAAAATAAAATGATATCAGAACGTAATCTTGTGTCTGTTACAATGGCTATTCTAAAGGGTAAAAATAAACAGTCATTAGTGAAAGTGTAGAGAACAGGGGAAGCCTGTATATTGCTGATGGAAATGCATGTTAATGAAGCCACTGTGAAAACACTAGGTAGTGTGTTGAAAACTTTAAAACTAACCTAAATGCCCCTTGACCAAAGAATGGATAAGGAAAATGTGGTACACAATAGAGTACTACACAGCAGAAAAAAATAACGACATCTTGAATTTTGCA
>LOEQ01005713.1:7125-30532 GCA_001685075.1 Bramus lutescens
CCATATCCGTCCTTCCTCCATCTCAATCATCCCACTCCCCCAAGCTCTCCCCAACCCTCCCTTTCTCCCCCCTCTCTCCCCTTCTTCCCTTCCCCCACCCCCACCCATGCTCCCAACTCCTACAGCTGATAAATACCTTCAGTGATGTGACAAGATACAAGATCAACTCAAAAAAAAATCAGTAGCCCTCCTATACACAAAGGTTAAAGAAGCTGAGAAGAAAATCAGGGAAACATCACCTTTCACAATAGCCACAAACAGCATAAAGTGTCTTGGGGATAACACTAACTAAGGAAGTGAAGACCCATTTGATAAGAATTTTAAGTCTTCAAAGAAAGAAATTGAAGAGGATACGAGAAAATGGAAAGATCTCCCATGCTCTTGGATTGGTGGGATCAACACAGTAAAAATGGCAATCCTTCCAAAGGCAATCTATGGGGTGAATATTTTCAATAATGTAGTGTTTATTTCAAAATAAACATTAAAAATGCCTCATTACAAAGAAGTGGTAAGAAGAGGTGATGGATATAGCAATTTCTCTGGTTTGATCATTATATAACATGTATCAAAATTTTATGTGTATATGCAGATATACATGTATCAAATCTTTACCCTGTACCCTATACATTTTCCAAGTAAAAATAAATTTCCATTTGTGGATGTAGTTCAGTGGGAAAGAGGGCTGTGTTAGCAAACCAGAGACCCTGGGCTCAAGCCCCAGTACCACTTAAAACAGAAAGTAAAAGTATATTTCCAGTCTCTATTAATTCAAGTTATATTGACATGAATATGTTTGACCTTAAACTTTTCCTCCCAAGGTAAATAAATATTTAAGTTGTAATCCCTGAAATAAAATTACTGGGACAAAGTATACATGACATACATTTTTATTAACCTTTCACAGGACCACTCATGGCAGTTGTGGAAACACAGACTCCCATTAACATGTATGGGAGTGGCCATTTCACATTCCCGGCTGCACGCTGATCATTTTAACATAAGTGCTACAGTTTCAAACACCACGGTGCAATTTTACTTTGTGTTTTTCTTCTGAATGTGACTAAATATCTTCTAGGTACAAATTCCTTTTCTGTGAATGATCTGTGTCTTTTGTCCATCTTTTCTTCATGACTATTAATCTCATTTTATTGACTGGAAAGAGTTATTTATATATTAATTTAATGCACTTCTTTCATAACTGTGGTATAGTCTCTTAACACAAACCATACAGCATCTTTTGGTTCCATCACTGCCAAGAAGAAAAAAGTCACGTTGACCAATTTCTAGAGTGCTCTAAGGTCTGTGTACCCCTGGAGCTTAGACTGCTGGTCCCTTTACCTGAACTCTCATTTCTCATCTGTCTCTCTCTGTCTACCCCTACTTGGCTTTAGATCTCACACATTATTTATATGATAAATTATAACCTGAGGCTTGTAGTACCCAAAGTCTAGCTGTTTTTTCTACAGAATCTTGTATTTTCCCCATTGTACTGTATATATACAGTTTGCAATGAATTTTGTATTTGCCGAATGTCCTAGATTTCAAATTCCATATAGACCCAATCTCTATTTCTGTGATAATCTGGAGAGGTTCTAGAGGTACAGTGACATTTTGGTTGCTATTGAATCCTCGGTTGTTCAGTTCTTGTCATGGGACACCATAAGCATTCATTGATTGCATCTGTGGGTGAATGAACAAGTTCTGGTATTCCCTGAACTGCATGTACTTTTGTGCCCATTTATGCTCCGTATTAGGACATTAGGACACTGAAGGAGTGTTGTATAGAGACAGTCACATTGGAGAACATTGTTTTCTCAAGTCATCTCTCACAAGGCATTGCCAGTTGTAATTTTTCTTCCTCATGTCTTTGTCTTTATTAATGAAAGTCATATTTCCTTCAAACTTATGGCTGATACAAATGCTTATCCCACACAAACACAGCTTTTCATCAGTCCTTGGGCTACTACCCCTGCCCTGTAGAGTTAGTACCAGGCTCTCTTCTCCTTATTACAGGTCTGTTGATGAAGACAGTGTATGTGTGTGCGTGTGTGTGTAAGGATGAATAATTATCATGGGAAATTTGATAGACAACAAAGAATAAAAATAACCCATAGGGAAAACAGTTATTACCTTGCTATTTAGAAGATCCAGTATTAACAAATTAAACAATAAGACAAAAAGCAAAGCCAAATCAAACAAAACGCCTCCCCCCACCCTACACACAAAGGAAACAGAACACATGGACTTCTTTTTGTGTTGGTCAGCTGCGTCTGGGAATGGGGCCTGTCCTGGAATGTGGTTGACATACCCAGTGACACTCTATTGGAGACCCAGCAGGTATCAATTGCAAATAGTTTCTTGGTTAAGGAAGTACTTACTTTGAAGTACTTTGTATCCACTTCCCCTCCTTGTTGCTGGAAATTGGGGATTTTTGTCTGGTTTGAAGTTGTACACATCTTTGATTTTGTGTGTGTGTGTGTGTGTGTGTGTGTGTGTGTGTGTCATTTTTTTGAGAGAGAAGGGGAGGGAGGAGGGAGAAAAAGAAAGACCATAAAATTTGATAAACATAGAGATGGGGACGATCTACAGGATCAAAATATATTGTACATTTTTTGCAATAAATAAAAAATTGTCTTAAAGAAATAAATCAGAGTTTTGTGTGTCAATGACCATATGCACATGCCTATAAATAATTGGAAGTCATTCATGCCACCTGACAGAAATTTTACTTAGTGTTACATAATGAGGGTGTCCCAATGTAAAAATAAATCACCCAAATTTGTTTTTGTTAAGATTTTAATTATTTTTATTTAAAAATTATTTCATAATTGGTATACTGCTTTGACATTTTTACTAAGATAAAAGTAGTACAGCTAATAATCTCCATAAGGCATATTCCATATTCTCGATTTATCTTTTATTATTATTTTTTTAGTGGAGAATAGTTATTAACATGGCATGAGAGAAACAGCTAAGCAGCTTCAACTAAAATAAGGGCACCATACCAAACACTGCACTAGTGTTTTGCATGTATGAACATTCAATAGAATACAGAACAACAATGATAGATATAAGACACTTTTTTTGTGCCCTGTTAGTACATTGAGAAGACATTAATATCCCTGTATTACAGTAATGCACTAAATTACACACTACCATTATCATGGTTGACAACCAGACTTGTTCTCTTAAGCTTGCAAGGACAGTTATGGGCAATTATTCACTGTGAACCACTGACAAAAGGGTCAGTGGATAATATTTTTATCCAGATCGCGATTCTACAATTGATGGCTATGAATTAACAATATGCTTGCTTCACTGAAAATATAGTTTTTTAAGTTTTCATAATTCTTTTTGTTGTCTGCGCTCAGCAATTTTTCAGGTTTCTACATGTGAGAATTTCTTAGCTTTAATTTTATATGTTTAACAACTTAAATGTGTCTGGAATATTTGCTACCTTTTGTCTACTCAAGACAGTCTGGAAATGTTTGAATGTAAAGACCTTTAGTTTTGTCCTCTGTGAGTGGGTTTATGCAGGGGATGCAGTCACGGCAACATACATGTAGATCTCCTGGAGAAAACAGCTTCAATGATTAACATGCTTCTTCAGTTTAATTTGCTACTAATGAGACTCAAACATGGCCTAGTAAGGCTTTGCATATGATACATAAATGAATAATTTTCAGTGGGTTAAAGTCAACAAAACTAACTTTATTATCTCACAAGTATTAGGAAGGAACAATAGTTTACTTTTCTTGGTGATCTGAGAAAAACAGAGGGTAATGACATGTGTACAATCCAGATATGTTTTGGTAAGTCTCTCTCTTTTTCCTTCTCATTCACTCCCTTGTTTTTCTTCTCTCTCTTTTCCAATAATTGTCCCAACATCATCAGATCCTCCAAAAGATAAAGTTAAAGATGACTAAGATGATTTCATGTATCTTTAGCGTAGCTGACTGGGTTGCTGACAAACAGATCTCATGGCTTTATCTAACCTGCATTCATTCGCCTCAGAATGATAGAAAAAAATAGCATCTTCATTGGTTCTTGAACAAAGTCTTAAATATTCACACTGATCCCCTCAAGAGAGCCATTTCTCAGTGCAAAGTATTTTGCAGGTCATCTGCTCAAGGATTGCATTTGTGCAACACTCTGTGAGGTGTTGATTCTTTCTTCTGATTGCCAGCAATTCTTTGATAATAACAGCAAACACTCTTCTGACTGTATCACCAATACTGGATCATTTAATCCTCATGGCAACCTCTTATGTTTTTTCTCCTTCTTCAAGTTACAGGTAAGAAGTGGTCTCTGGCTGCTGTTTGGCTCTCCTCAGTTGATGACTTCTGGTTAGGGTGCAGGTGGAGAAAGACTTTTCCTCCTTTGGTGGGAATAGCCACTAGGAATTTCACCATACTCCACTGAGTATATATATGAATGAATGAAAGCGATTTATGCTGTGGCAATGCTGAAGCATGCATGGGTAGCCTATATATGGCGGTTCTGTTGAACTTGTCTATATTGGGTCTTATGGTCTAAGTTGATGAGGACAATTGACCAGGTCTCTTCCTTAAGAGGNTGAAGCATGCATGGGTAGCCTATATATGGTGGTTCTGTTGAACTTGTCCATATTGGCTTTCATGGTCTAAGTTGATGAGGACCACTGACCAGGTTTCTTCCTCAAGAGGGCACCAGATGGTTGTGAGCCACCATGAGCACCATGAGCTGGGAATTAAACTCAGGAGCTTTGAAAAAGCAGGCAGTGTTCTTAACTGCTGGGCCATATATATCGACAACACAAAATGGGCCTGCTTTTTCTCTTTTGACTGGGTGAGTGCAGTCAGGGTGCATGATGTGAAATTCTCAAATATTCAATAAAAAAAAGAAAGAAAGAAATGGGGGCATAGGCACTTGCTTGGTCATATTTTGCTTTTCTTAAAATGGACCACTTCCTTAGTCCTTGTTTAAAGAAATATTTGAAAAATAAAGACCTAGGGTAGAACCAAACATGACTAACAAAAAGAAAAAAGAAAGAACAAAACCAACCAAATGATTCCTAATGTTATTCTACTATGTTCATAGATTGGTACCTCGTCCCATGGTCATCCCAGAGGCTTCCTTTGGCAGGAGATGGTAGTGGGTCCAAAGATTCATGGGCAGATATTATGTGGAGAGAGACTAAATTGTAGATCTCCATTGGGCCTCTCCCTTAGGAGACTGGTGAATTCTGTGGCAGAGTGGTCGGAAAGATTGTAAGAGTCATGGGGATGGAGGACACCAGGAGATCATGGCGAACTGAATCAACCAATCAGGGCTTTCCTGAGCTCACAGAGACTGAATCGGCAGGCATGGGTCCTGCATGGGTCTGCACCAGGTCCATTTCATATAATCTTATGACTAATAGCTTGTCATTTTGTGGGACTCCTAACTGTGAAAGCGGGTGTGTCTTTGACACATTTGTCTGCTCTTGGGATTCTTTTCATTCTTTTGGGTTCCCTTGTCCAGTCTCAGTGGGAGGGCTTTTGCCTTTGTCTTATTATATTTTGTTTTGTCATGTTTGGTTAATGTTTCTTGGAGGCCTGCTCTTTTCTGAAGAAGTAGAAGAAATGGAGGAGGTGTGGATCTGGAGCAGAGGGGAGATGGGAGGGAGCTGGAAGGAGAGGAGGGAGGAGAAACTGTGGATGGGATTTTTGTATGAAAAAGGGATCTATTTTTAAAAAGGAAAAAACAGTGAAATTAGTGGATCAAAGAAAAGGAATATTCCAGAAATCACGATGTAGGAGGCAAAACTGAATTGATGTAGAATGACCACAGAAGCACCCGAATTCTCTCGGAAACTATACCGACAGAATTGCTGAAGAAAATGTTTGAGAGGAGTCAATTGACAGTTTATTGTTAAATAATTTTTGTTGCTTGTAAAGTTGAAGTTTAAGAAACAATATTTTCAAAAGGTCACCTTCTGAATTGGGCTGTTTGTCCTTTAAAAATTGTGACATTTACCTTTATTTCTATTTTGGGGAGTGGGAGGTCATGGTGGGGGTAAGAATTATTGTTAACCATTTATTTGCTGAAATTACAAATGTTTGTAATTTGCTTGAAAATTGCATATGTGTAAGTATACATATGCACATATTATATCAAATTAACTTGTCTACTATGGACTCTATTGGTCCTTTTCTTTTTTGGGGGCTCTTATCTTGACATTATGTTTGTAGCATCTCTCCTGATTCTGAGAAAAGCTTTATTTTTTTCTTTATTATTTATTTATCACTTGAATCCACAGTTTTACACATGTCAGATAAGTGCTTTGTCGCTGAGTCGTACCTCCAACCTTCTTTTTCCTTATTAAATCTTATGAAATGTAGTCTCATTAAGTTGTCCAGGCTCACCTTGAATTCACGTAATAATTTCAACAGACATTAGAAGTTTTATCTTTTTGCCTCAGCAACCTGAGTAGCTGCTGTTTTATATTTGCTGCAATTTTCAACATGCTTTATGGCTGTGTATTTCAGATTTAAATCTTTACTCTATCTCGTCATAGTGTGTGCTTGAATGTGAAACCCAAGGCTACTTATTCTAAACAGCCATTTCTACTTCTCACAGTGGTATATGGTGTCTTCACCACATTCTACTTCATCCCTGCTTGTCTTCCCACAGCCACATCACATCTCCAGTGTGGCATCTTATTTCTTCTTCTGTGGATTATTGCTGTAAACCCTCACTTGCCACCTTAGTTTTGCTCTACTATTCCCAAGTCACTTTCTTAATGTGCAGGTGTGTTTGCACTGTGCACTTCTCCCTGAAAACTCAGAAGTGAAGGCCAAATGTATCACTCAACTCTCTCCCCTTGCTAACTTCCCTCAAAAACCTTGCGTGAGGGTTACCACAGCCATCACCTGGAGGTAGCTACTGCTCATTCTGACAGTGAGTCTGTACACTCAGGATGTTCAGAAAACATCTGTACCATCCTGAGACTATGGCCGTTTTTGGGAGAGATGGTCTGTAACAGCATCTTCCTGCCACCTCCTTTTCCCAGGGGCATTCATAGTAAGGTTATGGAGCAGGACATGTGCAGGTGACAACAGACTTCTAGGTGACTCGGCCACTTTCTTCTGAAGCCCTTTTTTTGATAACCTAGCCTCCATCAGGCAACCTCCCCAAGAGTGCCACCATGTCTGATCATATGAATCTCGTAGTTTTTCCCTGTTGGCAGCTGAGGCAGCTGAGAATGGAAAGGTAAGAGAAAGACATGGGCACAGGAAGAAGCTCTCAAGTCTGCTGCTGGCTTCTTAATCTCTATCTCTGTGCATGTGTTTGCCTCTGGGTTCCAGCTCCACCTCTTCTTCTACATTTGTCTATTAGTTCCTTGCAGTCTCTGCCACCCCCCNCGTGGCCTCCACAGCCGTCTACAATCGCTATCTGATTCATCCTCAAGTCTGCACCGTGAAGCCTGGATTTATGTTTTAGGCAAACCTCTATGTTTATGCTCTATCATGGTCTGCATTGTTTGTCCAAGTCACATTTCCAAACAGAGTGACAAGCCCTTTCCTCCACTGCTTCTGCTCCTGGGTTCTCCGTTTCTGCAATGGAGCCACCATCCACCAAATGACCTGGGTTAGAAATGGTCCCCAACTCCTATTTCTGCCTGCCTCAACATCCGGTCAAGGTTTTGTACTCTTTACATCTCCATCTCTTCCGGCAACACCTAATTTTCTGTGCAGGCACCCTGAACCAGCCTCCATCGCCTCTCGTGTAGACATTTGGGAACCTGTTTCCAATTATGTATCTCACTGCAGCCCAGGTAATCCCACAAAGGGCAAGCCACACAGCAGCCCACAATATAGATCCTTCAGCCATTGCTGAGATCTTTTTCAGTATGATTCCGCCTTCGCTAACTGGTTTTGCTTGGTGCCTTCTCCGTTCTTCTCTTCTGGCTAACACTTATCCATCCTCCAGTATTCTGTACAGCCATCTATTTCCCAAGGAGAGCTCCTGTGACCCCTTCAGCCTTGAGGAGTCTAGCATGATAAGCTGTCTCCTAACCACCCTCTCCATACGCTGTTACTCTTCACATCTGCCCTTCCTACTCCTGGTATCAGTTAAGCCTGGGAACTGTGGGAAAAACGTGGCAAGGGTCAAAGAAAGCACTAAAGTCAATTCCAGACCTCTCTACTCTACTTCCTGACATTCCTTCTGGGAGGAACGAAGGACATGGCCACCCAGTATGCCTCTTCTTCTTCAGTTTCTAAGTTCTCTTTCCTGAAATTCACCCCCGAGTTCCCAGGTAACTTTAGAGATGCAAACACTAAATGCTAGGAGACACTTTAGCAAATGGGGCTGCCCCGCTCTGTCATGGCCTGTTATCAAGGTCTCACACAGACCCCGATCCACGGAGCCCCAGGACTCTATGAATGGCAGAAGTGATCTCCCGGTTTCGCAGGCTGTAGATAAGGGGATATAGAAGCGGTGTGACATTGGTATAAACCAGTGCAAGTGTCCGATCCAGTCGCGGGGAGTAACTGGACTTGGGCCGCACATACATGAAGGTGGCACAGCCATAATGCAGGAAGGTAACAGCCAGGTGTGAGGCACAGGTGGATGCAGCCTTGCGTCTGCTTCCACCTCCATGCAGGCGGCGCAGGGCAGAGGCAATGGCCGCATACGAGGTCAGAATGAGCATTGAGGGCAGCAACAGCAGCACCAGGCAGGCTCCTAGCAAGGGCAGCTCATCTATGTAGCTCCGTGTGCAGGCCAGGTGCAGTAGTGCAGTGATGTCGCAGAAGAAATGCACCAGCAGGCGGGAACCACAGAAAGGCAGGTGGAAGACTGCCAGGCAATCGGGGTGACTGTGATGAAGTCCCCCAAGGCAGCAAGCCAGGGCCAGTCGTGCACATAAACCGGGGGTCACGATAGATGCGTAGCGCAGTGGGTGGCAGATGGCCACATAGCGGTCATAGGCCATGGCTGCCAACAAGAAGCACTCAGACCCACCCAGGGCCACAAACATCTGCATCTGGACAGCGCAGCCCAGGAATGAGATGGGGCTGCCCCTGCCATGGCCAGGCATACTCAGATCGGCTAGAGAGCGGGGCACCACCACCAGCGTGTAGCAGAGTTCAATGGCTGACAGCTGGCAAAGGAAGAGCAGCATGGGCGGTCTGGTGGGCACCGAGACCACAGCCACCAGGATGAGTAGGTTCCCACTCAAAGTCACCAGGTGCACAGCCAGGAGCACCAGGAAGAGAAGGGGCCTCAGGTGTGGGAACTCGAAAAAGCCTTGAAGGAGAAAGCCGCAGGTTATGGTCTTATTGCTGGTACTGTCCATGCACTGGGGTTAGATGGCACCTGTGGGAGTGAATCAGAGAGGCAGGGTGAGCCTGTGGGTGTGGCTTTCTGAAAGCTGAGAAAGGGTTACTTGGTAATCGAATTGGAACTGGGAGTGGTGGCTGCAGAAATGGTCCATGGTTGATTACTGGTCCCTCTTCCCCAGCACATCTTCAGAGGAACACCTACCAAATAGTGCAGCCTTTTCTGCCTTCTGCCCTAGCAATTCTGATTTGAGACAAGCATCTTAGCGCACATCACTCCTGACCTCCACCCAGAGAATCAAGCCCTGGCCCCACTAGAGTCATTTTATGCTTGATATGGTCATAAGTTTTAGATCTCAAGGTTCTCTGAGGCAGAAAATGTGCCTCTCCTCCCTATTTCTCCATCCTCTTTCTTAGCTAACGATCTTTTTGAGGTACAGATAGAGCCATAGAGTGACCCAGCATGTATGAGGGTCTTGTAGACAATCTCAAGTAACTTCTTTTGTGAAATTAATTAATTAATTAGTAAATTAATTATTTTCCAGACCTATCATAGTTTTCCCTGTCTCCCCCCATTCCTCCTACTTCCTCTCCACATCTCCCCTCTCACCCTCCCCCACCTCCTGTGTATACATCAGCCAGCCATGGCATATTAAGTTACTTTAAGACTAGTTACCTCCTTTCCTATTAAGGCTTTATGAGGCAACCCAGTAGGAGGAAAGGGTCCCAAAGGCAGATATCAGAGTCAGAGACAGTCCTTCTTCCCACTATCAGGAGTCCCATTAGAAGACCAAGCTACATAACTGTAATGTATATACAGAGGGCCTCTGTCAGTCTCATGCAGGCTTCCTGGCTGTCAGCTGAGTCTCTGTGAGCTGGCATGAGCCCAGGTTAGCACCTTTTTTATTTTTAAAGTGAAAAATAGAACTGGGATGGGTTTGGAGCTGGATATCAAGGGTTTAACTTCTCAAAGAAATGAAGAAAAAAAACCCCTGAATTCCTGAGACTGAATCTTGGCACTCCCTATAGCCCATATGCTGTTCGGGAATGAGGTCACTGGAGTCAATCAGACAATCTATATTAATTTAACCTTCATAGAGACCCAGATCTGTGGTACATGCTGGGGCAGACACTTGAGCAGCAAGGAAGCTTTGTGGGAGGGCCTTGTTGGGTTTGTTAGGATCCAAAAGCACCTGACATTGTGATTAATACTCTGTCAACACAAGAAGAGTTGATGTGTGTCTGTGCTGGCTCAGCTCGCATAAGCAGTACTCTCCAGAACTGTCATCAGGCCTCTGTTTCTGCTACCTGGTAAACGCATCTGCAGGCGACAGTTGGGAAACAGTGTCAGTGTGCTGCTCTGCTGTGCTGCCTAGACTCTCCTGAGTGGAGGAGCCCATGTGGGCTGGAAAGAAGGCCGTGTGACCTGCAGGAGGATGTTTGAATTTCTAACAGGTGTCAGCAAAAATATATTTTTAAAGTTTCTTTATGTCTTTAAGAATTTAATTCCAGGCTCTGCCATGCTTTCAATGCTCTAATCAACAGGGACCATGGAATTTGTTCACAGTTCTCATGGCGGAGTGAAGGAGCCATGAAGCTGGGTGAAAACAGCAACACCTGGCTGCGTGAAAGAATAATAAGCCCTGCAGAGGCCTTGGCTCTTGCTGTCGAATTCTCCTTTTGGTGAATTTTGATTTATCAGCATCATCCTGTGCTCTTTCCTGTAGCATCTGAAGGGAGCTTTTGCTAACACACATTCTATTCTACTAATGGAAGAAGAGGTGATGGGGTAGGAGTAGATCTGAGGGAGGTAGATTCACTTACCGTGATGTTTAAACCCTCCCCTCACCTTTGGGGGCCATTTTGTCACCTATTGAACAAATTTAAGCCAACCTGAGTCTTGTACCTGTTCTCAGCCAGGTGTTGTAGCATTAGGAGTGAAGTTCACAGAGACAGAATTGGTGTCTTGAGGTTTCAGGCAGATAGAACTTCTGGAGTGGCCAGGACAGAGACAGCTGTCCAGCTGCCCTTGCTGGCCTCCTTATCATTGCCTTTCATCTCCTTAGAGAAGCCCATGGGATGGGTTCTGGAAGGGGGGACAGACACAGTCTGTTTTATTTTCCTTCACTTTCATGATGTAAGCCAGGCAGATGACAAGAAGCCCTGGATGATGGCCCTGGATCTAGTTGTTCAAGAATAATCTTGTTTTCAAAGTGAGGCTGCATAAAGCAGGCCATAAAGGGCCAACTAATTGAACATGATCAAGGGGGTATATCTGCTTTGTGTAGCTCTTCAGAAGGAATTGCTACAAACTCTAGGAATGTAAGCTAGGTCTAAGAAAACGCAAAGATCAGCTGGGCATAGCAACTCACAACTTTAAACTCTGCACTGAGAGTCAGAGGAAGGCAAAGATCTGGTGCTTCAAATCTTGCTTCTTCCTAGCAAAAGAAGCTGGAGGAAGAGAGAAAAGTTGCTTGGACAACACTTCCTTGCAAAAGCCACAGTTCTTGGTTGCCAGTATGTATATGGTGGTACACAATTGTCTGTAACTCTGATTCCAAGGGATCTAATGTACTCTTCTGGCCTCTGCAGGCACCAAGCATGCGTATGGTACACATACATATATCCATATATATGGATATATAAAAAACTCATAAGAATAAAATGAAAGTAAATAAATCTTTAAAAATTTTTTAAACAACATTAATATAATAATAATAAATAGTAATATAAACCACTCAACAGAAATGTACTGTAGTAGCCTTATTGAGGCAGCCAGATTGTGTTCCCAATAGAGAGAGGCCTGGGTAGAACAATGTCTCCTTGGGGGAGGCTTCCAAGTAAAAAAGCAAATAATAACAGAAATATAACATCATTAAACCAGGGACTTGGGCACATGCAGCAAAAACTGACTGCAGTAGCCATGTTGAGACAGCCAGATGCAGTCCCTCATAGACTCCAAACAGAACAGAATGCCCTCTCTGGTGAGGCTTCCAAGCAAAGGAAAAACAGCTTTAGACAAAGACAAGGTCATCAAATCAGGCACTTGAAACACCCAGCAGAAAACAGCTGGTGAAGCTGAGTCAGTCAGCAGGATTTCCTGATTGAGCGTTCTCTCCTTGGATGAGCTTCCCATGGCTGAATGTGGGCTTCTCTTCCCCCTCTAGGCACGTTTATATCATGTGATAAACAGTAGCAACCTCTGATGGAGACAAGTCTTCTAGCTATTTTTAAGTATCTAGTATTTTTATTCTTGAACTATTTTACTGTTTTCTTCCTTCAGTGTCACAGATGAGGGACCTTGAAGGAGACACTGAGACATGCATGCTTGTGGATCTGAAATGGGATAAGGGGAGCCCTGCTTCCTGAGCCAGCTTATCAGTGAACTCAAAGAATTCTGAGAGAGAGAGAGAGAGAGAGAGAGAGAGAGAGATTCTCTCTCTCTCCCCATCTTGCATATCACAACACTATGTAGCCTTCCTCATTTAAATGCTCCCTCAAATCACACCCCAAACAAGAGGCACATACAGCCCCTTTCTGTGGCTTCCTGTAGACTAGACATGACCCCCAATCACCCAAGTGTTCCTGTCCTCAGATTTTTCCTTCACTGACATTTCTCTTGAGGACAGCGGATGTGAGCAGTAATGCAGATAATTTAAGATAGCAAGTCTAAAAATAATTTCTCTTTAGTTTTGACATTCATCGCTGCTCTTGTTATATTGTTCTGGCAGATTCTTGCTTCTAATTGTGTGAGGCTCCATGAAGCACCCACGGAGTCATGGCTGGCTGGTGGCCCAGGACATCTGGATGTGGTTGGAAGGTTTTCTGGGCTAGAGATTCAGACCTTGGATTTAATTTTGCTGGGCAGAGTAATAAAAATTATCCATTACAATGATTTTTCGCATTGGTCATTTCAATAGCCAATCAAAGCACTACTAAACATGGACATAGAATGGATAGAAGGGGAGACAGACAGGTCAGACTCCTTCAGCTCTTGAGAGTTCCATACATGCTAAGCTGGAGATTAAAGGTCAAATGGTAGAGCTAGACTCATGTTATCTACAGTAAGCCCCATGTTAAGTAAGAATGGCTACCTGGAGCCTCAGCAATGTCTGTGGGCAGAACTGGACTGGAACTAAGTCTCAACAAAATGGCCTTCCAATTTAAGCTTAAGCTCACTGGTCTAGCGTCTTAGCTTACAGAAGCATCAATAGAAGAGGCCGCAGCAGAATTCATTGTCGAAAACAAGTCAATTTAGAAAGTTACAAATAAATTTGGATATCCTGACTGCATTGGGTCTCTAGTCTATGACTTTCTATAAATGATAATGAAATTTTTGCTTAGTGTTTTTTAAGGGAATAACATATTCAAAAGATGATGATTCCTTTTATTCCCTTAATTCTTTCTGAAAAACAAAGAACACTCACAGTTTAAAATTGCTTTGTTGTTTTCTGGGTGCTTGAATTGGAGAGGAGGGGGCAAGTGAGCTAGCTCTGCTACCACTGTGGAACGACCATGCAGAAAGAGCAATTTGTTGTGGAATCCATAGAGAATGCGAAGAAGCTTCTAGAGCAGCCTTGGCAAACAGTAACCACAGGAACACTGCGGGTAGTTTCACATTTATGCTTTATAATTTGGAAGGCTTAGGTCTTATTATTTGGAAACTTCTAGAATGGAGTTGGCACACAGTAGTACACAGGAACATTGGAGTTATACTCACGTTTATACTTTATTATTTGGAAGGCTTAGGTTGATCATTCCCTTAGCATTCCTCTTTCTGTCTTGGAAATTTCAAGACTGGTCCATTTCAAGTCCTTTGGCGGTGTGCCTACTATCTTCCTGAGGTCTCAATGCGCACTATGGGCATGGTGGGTGCACATGTATGTAGCTGTAGATAAGTCTGTTTGTATTATCTATCTTTATCATCTATCTACCTGTCTGTCTGCCTGTCTATCATTTACATTATTTATTTCTATTATGCGTGTATCTATACTATCTAACTTCTGCCCCTTTCCTACCTCCCTCTCTCCTTTCTTCCCTTCCCTCCTTCCTCATTTCCTTTCTCCATCACTCCCTTATTTTCTTTCCCTCTTTCTTTCTAGCTTGCCTCTACCTATCTCATTATCTCTATCTTACTATTTCTCTTTTTTTTCAATTATCTTTATGCAAATATATATACATATATATGCATACATATTTCTGAGTTCAGATCTCAACTCGACCACTTGTCAGCGCTATTACTTTTGGGTAAAGTACTCAATTTCCCTGACGCTTCATCTTTTTACATGAAAATGGAGGTGATGACGCTGAATACCTAGTGTTGTTATAAATACTAGGGATAGTATAAGGAAAACCCACAAAGAAAGTAACTGATCATATTGAAGTGTAACTTTAGCTTCTACGTAAACATATCAGCCCTTTGGCTCCACCTGAATAGAGACTATAATAACTCTTTTTACCTACTCAAGCAGACCTTCACCTTGGACCACGACGGGTGCCTTGGAATGAATTAATTTTATACGTTTACATTATTGTATATTTCAGTTAAACATTGTTTGAGAAATGAAGTCCCTTGAATTAAAACTTATTGTGTTGGTACTTTCTGCTCACACAAACATTTTTTCAGTGGTATCTTCCCACCAGTCTGGCAGGTTATTTACTTGGGGGCTGCGAAATCACCTCTGGATTTAGTGATTTCATCATGTACTCTTTTTCTCCCCCCCCTCAGTTACTTATGATCTCAGCCTTGATTCCTGAGAGATGTGTTATTTGCCTGTGTGTCATTTCTCTCCATGGGTCTGTTTCTTTTACAAGATAAAGTAGCTTGCTAAATCCTTCATGACTGAGTGTGACATGATACCTTGTCAAAGGCTTTTGTGAGGCTAAGTATAAGAGCTCTTGTTAGTTTCTCGGTGTCATGTTTATTCTCTAAAAGCATCAAAGTGAATTATCAGAGACCATTTTCTTTACGTTCTTGCTTTCCCACTATTGTGTTTTCGGAAGTATTTAAGGATCCTATATTTTATACAGATGAGATGATCTTGACAGTTTCTATGGCTACCTATGAGCTCTTCTTAAAATGGTAGCCACGTGGCTGACCTTTCTCCAGCTCTGGGTCAACATGCTACCAGAGGCTTTGAACTTTGACTAACGTTTCCCAGACTTCGTGCTTCTTGATGAGTCAGGGAGACTAGTCCCGACAGTAATGTGCGCGTCTCTTTAGAGCAGTCTGGATAATTACCATGCTTTGTTCTCCTTTCTCCAGGAATCAATAGTGTGGGATTAGGACTTTCAGAAGAGGGTGTTTTCCAGGCATCCTGCTCTTTCTTATTTTCAACTGGGGAGGAACTTTGAACCGTGAAAATCTAGGAGTCCTACTGATTGTAGAGCTGGCTCTTTGCCTTTGATATGTTGAAAGATATTCTCTCCCTGAATGAAACAGGAGCCATTTAATGAATGTCTCTAACACAGGCTTCCTCCAGAGGCAGATAGAAAAGCTTCAAAAATGAGCACTTTAATGTTCCACATAAAAACCGTCTGGTGTGGAGACTGCCCCAGTTCTGACACAGTTGAAGGTCATCTCTATCACAGGAAATGAGTGATCACTGTGTTGTCAAATGTTGAAAAGGGCCCTAGGTCCAGGGATCACTTGCTTTATTTGGAAAATATTTGCTCTGTAGAGAAAACTTGCTTGTTTTCAAAATTGTATTTTCAAATCAATTACTGTCTTCTAGGATGGTGATTTTTTTGCAGGCTTGACATACTTCTAATTTAGAAACTACTTCAATCTACAAGACGGCAAGAGGGTTACCTTGGAAAACTGAAAGGCTCTCCCTCTAAATGATGGTTCTCTGTTCCTTGCTGGCCATAGAGTTGGAACTAAGGGATGAGAAACATTATACCCATGAAGGGAGATGCCAAGGCTATTTCAGTATTGCCAGGGTATTTTCACTGTCCCTGAGAGCCCATACTCCCTGGAATCACCTAAATGTTTTGTGAGCATGAGTAGCATCAGGTTCTCTTCCCCTACTGTCCAGTTACCTACTTTCTTTATGTCCAAATTAGACCCCCAAGTTTGCCAGAAGGCAGCTAATGATTACATTAAATGAGATCAATGTGGTGTATTCAGCCTGTTGGAGGCCAGACTTAGACAGGGACCTACATTCTCTTTAATGGGATAGTGTCTGGTTGTGTGGTCCAGGGACAGGGATGCTGAGGATTTCATTACAAAACAGGAGGGATAAAGGAGACTTTCCTGTCTTGGTACTGTCAGTGGTAAAGTTTTGACCTCCATAAAGATGAGCAATGATCTTAGACCTGGCCATCTTGAATACTCTCTATTCTGCCTCTAAAAAATGAAGGATGATCCTTCTTTTATATTCTTACAGATTATCTTATTGGAACCATGTGTTTTGGATACCTGTCATCATGGGGTTCACACAGGGACACAAAATTCCCTACTTGTAGGTGGAAAGCAGAGATGAAAGGACAACATTTAGGCAAAGTAACTACATAAAAATAGAAGCAAGCTACACAGTCAAGACCTCCATAGCTGCCTCATACTGCAGTGTATGCAGAACTGAAGGGCTCTGTAGGTGAGAGCACACTGAACATGTGTGCTAGGTAATGTACTGAGAAGAGAGGCACCAGACCCAGCAGAGGAAAGATGAAGGTGACGTGATGAACACTTGCCTCACCAGAGTTATCTCTGAGGGTAGACCCATACAGAAGGCACTTTATTTCCTTATCCCTATACTCTGCCCTCAGTGTTTCTTTATCTCTATTTGCCTATGGATTCCCATCACCAGGCTTCTTCTTACCTGGGTTCAGAGATGGATGGTGTGGGAATGGAGAGGTGACTCAGGTCATGGTCTCTAGAGGTTGACAAGATCCCTGGTAAAATGGAGAGCAGTGGTTGCTATGGGTAGGTGTACAAGAGAAAAGGAGAGGTAATAGGAGACAGGTAAGAGATGGTCAAACTGGTGGGAAAGGAGAAATGAGAAGCAGAGAGACAGAGCAAACAGATGGGGGATTGCCGCAGGAGTTCCTGATGAATTGTGTCTGGTTGGAGCTATACTCTTAGCTTGCTTTATGTCCCTGGAGAGGTGAGGTGATGGGGAAAAAGGAGTATACTAGCCCATTCTAATGGGAGGGCAAGAGCAAAAACATCCTGTGATTAATTATCCCCACAAAGTCCCTTCTCAAGGTTGGAGGCCAGGGTGGAGCTTGGCAAAGGTGCAGCTCTGCAGTTGTCCAGAGAGAAATGACTTCCTATTTTGAGCTGCCCATCTGCCCAGAGCGTGCTCCTTTTCTTTGGCATCACACTTTCCCCAGGGTGTTTCTTACTTCTCTGTCATCGTGGCAGTTTCTATGTGTACATGCTGATTCAGGGAGCAGTTCATATCACACAGCCGAACATCAGTCACTGGGGAGGTCTAAGGTGTCCTCACATGCTGGTAGCTACAACAATGAGATGAACACTAGGCTGTCTGAATGAATCTTCCAGCTCTCACACACGTGAAGGGGCCCCAGAAAATGGCCATAATCATCTTATACTAACTGGTTTTTTTTAACCTTGCTATGTTAGTGAGACAGTTAAGAAAGGGTAAATTTGGGAACTGCATACATGCTCTTGATGGCTTGTTCATTATCTTGTATGGCCATATGTGCACCAGAATCATAGGACTTAAGAGGTGATTGCTTTTAATTAATTTACTCAATCTCTTATTAATTAAACTAGCAAATGTTTGTTGAAGGATAGTATATGCAAGTATTGACCTAATAACTGGGATATAGATTTGTAGGTCAAATGGCAAAATAGACAAGCATTCTTGTCTGTGTAAAACTCACTGTTTAGAAAAAAGAAATAGACAGCAATTAAGTTAAGGCAACCATATCATATGCTATATTAGAAACTGATAAATCTGGCAGAAAAAAATGAAAGAGGAGAGAGAATGTGGGTAATGTAATTTTAAAGAGGCTGTGGTGGAAAGTGTCTGGCGTGGAGCCTGAAGGAAGAAGTGAACTGTGCGGGTGTGTGGGAACAGTATGACCAGCAGGAGAAAGGCCTCTCCAGCAGCCCTACAGTGGGGAACAGGCCTGGCGTGATTGTGGCTCTGTGATCAAACCATTGTTGTGGTAGGAACTGAGGTCAGAAGAGTAACACATGAGGACCAGAGGGTGGTGAGTGGCCAGTAGGAAGCACCTTGTGAATGATTGGGAGACTTGTTTTTTTGTTGTTGTTGTTTTGTTTTGTTTTGTTTGAAGATTGAGGGCTGGGATAATATTCAAGTTTCTTTCTGGATGCTGTGTTGAGAGCAGAGTAGACTGTAGGCCGGGGAAGAACTCAGAGAGGGTAGGAGATTCTATTACAGCTATCTGGGAAGGAAAATGGCTTTGACCAGATTAGCAGTAGAAATGATGAAAATTGTTGGGTTAGGATATGTTTTAAATGCAGAGCAATCAGAATTTCCTGGTGGGTTGGATATGGGGTGGGGAAAAAGAAGGAACAGAGTGACTTTTTAGTTAATTACTCAGTTAATAAATTTTGCTAAAGCAACAGGAAAGATGAAAGTGTGCTAAGCTCATAACAGGAAGTTTCATAAGATCAAAGGTCAGAACACAGTCAGAAGTATAAGTCAGGACATACTACATCCGAGAGCCCCGTCATACAGCCAGTATGTCAGTCTGTTGGCAGTTTGACACACACCCTGCATCTCATGAGAGAGGTATAAGCTTGATCACCAGTTGTTTTCATTAAACTGCATGGGATCACTCTGGAAATGAATATAGTCACAGAAAGGAAACGATCCCAAATGCGAGCCCTGGTGCGCTCAAATGTTAGTTTATGTGGTCAAGAAAAAGGCAAAATAGGAGACTGAGTGGGAGTCTATGGGCCAGGTTTATCTGGTTTGCTTGTCTTCTACCTAACTCCCAGTTTTCACGTTTTGCATCATTGCAAACTATAGATGGAAATCATTCTGTTACATTAGCAAGGCTTCTCTCTTGGCTCCAGTCCTCACATGATGAGTATGCCAACGTCGTGCATAGGACTGGATGACAGTGTGGGAAAACATCACCCTTTTTACCCAGTGGAAGCGAGGGCAGTGAATCCCTTGATGGAGAAACACCAGAAACAAGATGCTGCCTTCTGAAATTCCTGGTTATTATACAAAAATTTGCCAATATTTTGGCTAGGTGTACTTTATGTGTTACTTCTTTTGTATATGTATTTGTGTTTATGTGTGCACGCGGAAGCCTGAGGCTGACTTTGGGTATCTTTCTTAATTGCTCACTTAGTTTTTTGAGACAGGGACTCCCAATGAGAGTCTCAACTAGGCAGGCCAGTGGACTCCAGGGATCTCCTTGCCTCTGTCTCTCCAACATTAGGACTTCAAGAGCCACCTAGCTTTTCACGTGTGTGCTGGGGACCTGAACTTAGGTCCTTATGTTTGCACAGCAATAATTTTAGCCTCTGAGCCACTTCCTTGGGCCCTACATTTAACCCTTATGCCCTGATTCTAACCATTAAAATAAAAGAACAATGTTTTGTGTCTAATGTTTTTAGATTTTAAAAGGATCTTGTTTATGTGGACACATAAATCCTAAAACATCACACAAATCTCATAGTTGCTGTCATAGCGCACAGCCGTCATCAAATACATCATCATGTATTTTCCAGCCTAGAACTCCCTCTAGCCACTCCTCCCAGGCACTACACTTCAGAAACTGGTGTGCTCTATTCTCAATTTTTCTCTCCACACAGTTTCCTGTAAGGTGAGAAGCAAGTGGGCTGGGACACAGGCTGCACGAGCTTCCCTGGTGGTTAGGAGCCACAGATCTAATAATGATTTCATTCACAAACAGCAATGCGGCTATGCTTTAGAATTTTAGAAACCAAGCCAAGTGAATCTTGGACATAATTTCCAGGATGTGTCAAGTCTTGAGCTAAAGTAAAGCTTACCAGAGACAGGAGTTTGGGGTTTTCTACACAAGGTTTTATCTGGCTGCAGGCTGACTTCTTTTGAAGACTATGTCAACAAATGCAGTTCCCTTCCTGGGCCCTGGCATTCCACAGAGTGGCAGTGCTGCCGTCCCTTTTTATGGGACTGCTGTGACTTTTCTAAGACAGGCAAGCATGTGAGCTCTGTGTTTGCACAGAGGGTGGAGATACATATGGCATCATCTCCACATCCATCAGCCATTTGTCACCAGATTGCAGATAGCTTGCTGGGCCCTGCTTCTGTGGATGAGGAGAATTTGCTTTCTGATGAGCTGCATGAGCCAGCGAGAAGCTCTTTTTTTTTTTTTTCTGGAGACATACAATTCTAAAGAACTATAGGGATATGGATGTTAGGAGCCAGCAGGACAAGCCTAGGTTATCAAAAATAAGGACATCAATGAGACAGTGAAACCTCACCTTGGAGATTATTGTTAAAACTTTAAGGGATTGTGGTGGTTTGAATGAGAAACAATCCCCCAAAGAGGCGGTCATGGTCATTGAACACTTAGTTCCCAGGAGGAGCTGCTGTCTGGGAGGTAGAGGTGGTGCAGCCTTACAGGATGAAGTGTGTCACTAGGGGTGGGCGTCGAGATTAAAGGCCTGGCAACGCTTCCACTTTACTCTCTGCTTTGTGTTTGCGGCAAAGGATGTGAGCTCTCAGCTTCCTGCTCCTGCCATCATGCCTGCAGCTCGCTGTTGTCCCTGTTGCCAGCAGGAACTCCTATTTCTGTTGAACTGTCAAGTGAAATCAACTCTGCCCTAAGTTGCTTTGCTGATGATGTTTTATCATAGAACAAAAAAGTAACTAATGTAAGGATTCCATAAGAATTCTAACAGATAAATTTCTGTAATTCATGAGCAGGGAAAACTGTGTAAACAAACACATGCAGAATTAAAATAGTCACAGTGGAGATTAAAAATAATAAAAACTAGTTAAAAGTATTTGTGGATACAGTAAATACATCTGAAAATAAAAAGCTGATTTGCCCAAAAAGAAATAGAGTAGTTGAATTCAGTAATGACCATGAATGGCATTTGCATCTAAAAGGCCATCTTTTGTCCTCACTACTTCCAATGTAAAGAAGTTTTACAGGTAGATTTTATCAGCATTTCAAGGAACACATAAGCCCTAAATAATGCAAATGCTATTCCAGAAAAAAAGGAAAAAATGTTCAACTTGTTTAATGCATTTTACATAAATGAGACTTGAGCCATACTTTGAAGTTTATTATACAAAACATTTACGCTTTTAATAACAAAAATTAAAAGCATTAGTTAAGCAAATCCAGTGTTTTTAAAGTTTAATTTCAATGCATATTTGTTTTAGCATGTGGTTATTTTGCCTGTGTGCATGCCCATTCACAGCATGTATACCAGGTGTCTGTGTAAGCCAGGAGAGGGCGTTGAGTCCCTCGGAACTGGAGTTAGAGGTGGTTGTGATCTGACACGTGGGTGTGTTGAGAGTGCAAAGGTCCTCACATTCACAGATAACACTAGGGAAACTGGGAACGTTAAACAGGCAGGATTGTCTTTTCAAAGAAAAAGATGTATCCCGCAGCAGAGGGGAAGGAAGAGTTGCTGGAGGCAGGGAGACTGAGGACACCAGGAGAAAGGTCCTCAGAAAGGGCTCGCAGAGACTGAAGTGGCAACCGACAAGCCTGTATGGGTCTGCACTAGGTCGTCTGCATATCTGCTATGGTTATTAGTTTAGTGTTTTCATGGTACTCCTAACAATGGGAATGGGGGTGTCTTTTACTCTTTCATCTGCTTTTGGGACCCTTTTTCTCCTACTGAGTTGCTTCACCCAGTCTTGATATGATGGTTTGTACCTAGTCTTACTGTATCTTGTTATGCCATGTACAGTGGCTATCCATGGGAGGACTGCTCTTTCTGAAGGGAAACAGGAGTAGGGGATCTGGAGGGAAAGGCAATGGGAGGATTGGGAAGAGTAACAGGAAGGGAAATTGTAACTGGACAGGATGTATTGAAAACAAGAAAACCTCCCCCAAAAAATAACAATAACAAAAAGAAAAGAAAGAAATAAAAAGATTTATAACCTGATTTTTCCACCTAGAACACTGGGATGAAGGTGGTTAATAATCTGTTGCTCTGTACTATCTGTAGGGCTGGCCCACACCAAGTTCTAACAACCAGGACCAGAAGTAGCTAATAGTTTAGGTAACCCTTGTGTTATCTATACTGCCAGGGGTTTCCCCAAGCTCCCACAGCCAGAACCAGAGGTGTCTAAAAGCCCAAATGACCTCTATGTTACCTGTATGACTGAGACCACACCAGATCTTCCACTAGGCCCTTAAAATAACACATGCAGTCTGTCTCTAGAATCCATCTTCATGGAAGAAATGACATGTAGTCTTAGTAGAGTTTTGATATAATTATGTCTCTTTGAGCACAGGAGAGTGTGTACACCAGGAAACTTTTTTCCAAATTGTGCTATAGTCAAATGTACCCAAAATAAACTGCTCAGAGTCTCCGCTAGCAGTTTGAACCAACACTGGCTGACTAAGTCATGTTGAACTGAATTTCCTTCTTACCTTGCAAGGATTGTTACTTTGCCATCCATGGCATTTGCAGAGACTCCAACATGGGTCTTGGGAATTGAACCTGGGTCCTCTGGATGAGCAGCCAGTGCTCATAACTGTGAATCCATCTCTCTATACTTCAGTGTTTGTTAAACAGCAACAACAATAATAGCACACACACACACACTCCACTTATCTCTTTTCCCAGAAATACAGGAATGGCTCAGCTTCAGAAAATCCATTAATTCATGAATAGATTTCTAGACTAAAGAGAATCAGAGTCATTTGACATATATGAAAGAAATAAAGAGAACACCTAAAAAGATAGAAACAGAAACTTTTTAACCTCATAAAACATAGGTCTAAACTCTAAAACAAATGTCACATGGGTAAATCTGGGCCACCCCTGTTAAGATCAGGGATGAACATGTGAGCAGATTGTGTAAATAATATTTATTGATGCAGTATTTAAAGCCCTAATCATCATAATAATTAAAGAAAATAATAATTTGATGTAGGAGGGTCATCTGTCTGTGTTACTTTCATTGGTTAATAAAGAA
>LOEQ01005713.1:41457-51753 GCA_001685075.1 Bramus lutescens
TTCTATTTCCATCCATTTGCATGCAAAATTCAAGATGCCATTGTTTTTTACCTCCTCTCAGGCATCCCCTAAAACATTTTGCTCAGCTGTAAAGAGCAGACAAGATGAAACCTCAGTCTCCTACATGGTCATATCGAATGTTGCTACAACTTTACCTTTGATTTGGTCTTTAGTCTGAGGCTGTTTATTAATCACCATGCTTTTTCTTGGAGTCTGTAATTCAACATTCCAACTTCTTACACAAAATCCCCCGCTTTCTGCATTTTTGCAAACTAACCAGTTATTTCCTTGGTCCTACCCTTTCCTCTATAACATCATTATAATGCAGCTACTAGAAATTAACTAATCTTTCAAAATTCTTCTTAATTTTTTGCATAATGCCATAATTTATTAAATACATTTTTCTGTTAACTATCCCAGGAAATTATCATACTGGTTTTTGGAAATATATGATATCTATTACTATTTTTTCAGCTTTTAATATGTTTTCTTGAAGCTTGCAGCCAATGTCCTATCTATAAGGTTTTAGCAGTGTGTGATATGTGGTATCAATGTGTGTTCTAATCAGGTGTTAGTATAACAAACAGCTTCTGCTGCAATGGTTCTGGCATGTGCTTATTTTTATCACATGTACATCTGTGGTTTGACTGGAGCCATTTTGTTTTTTAGCTGACTCTGCTGGGCTCCAAACTAGGAGGAAGTGATTATCTTGAGTGTGTCCTTTTCGTGCTGCTAACAGCAGAGTACAGAAGCAAGTCCATCCATACAAGCAACAATTTAAGTACTTGCTTAGAGCACGACTCTATTTCAGATCTTGCTTGTCTGAGACCAAGTCAGCTGCTGCATTCTCAGTCCTGGGGAAGACCAGTGAATTCCATTCTCATGACACCATGAGAGCAGACATGCCATAATACTGTTATGTGGGGGCATGAATTGGCACATCATTAAATTCTCCCTGAGACCAGCTAGAAATATGGGAAAATTAAGTGGATCTGAGAAAGGAAAAGATTCTCTCAACTCTCCTCCACCCCTGAGGTCTGCTTTACATTCCTTGGGGGGGGGCGGGTACTGAGCCAAGAATTTCTACACAAACAGACAACGCAAAACCACTGCAAAGACTTCCCACATGTAGAGAAGACGCCACATTCTCTGAGAAATATCCCAGTTGAGGTGATTAAAACAGCTGACTGATGTTAGCCAAGGCCATATCTCACATTTGACATCTTTGTGGCCTTTGACTTGAACCTGCCATCTATAAACCTGAACAATGCATCCATAATCCCCTTTGTGATTTTATCTAGCAAAAAAATTAAGTTGCCATAAATAGTAAGCTAGTGCACATTTTAAATCAGTTTTTAAAAACTTTTCTTAGTCTTTGAGATGGAATTACATTCCTCGAACAATGAGGTGGCATAACACATATAACTATTGACAGGCAAGCCTGTTCCTTTACTAACCTAATGTTCACATTCTGGCCCCATCTCTAGTGCGTACTTCGTTTTATTTGGTGGTTTAATAAACTCAACTCTGTTTTAAACCAACTGTGCTGAAATTCTCTGCAGGTTAAGTTAAAAACTCACAAACTGAAAGCCCGAAGTTGCTTAGCAGGCTAGGTCAGTCTGCCTTTCTCACTACCGTGGACGTTATGAACTCTCAGAAGTAGATCCAAGAGCCTTTTTTTTTCTAAAGGAAATATTTCTGTTTCTTAACTGAAGAAATAGCTCCGTTTAAAAAAAAATGACTGTATGTCTTCATTTGTTGAATACATCTTTTGTAAAGGGAACAGATAATTTCTTTCATGCCCCATTTTTCTACGGAAGAAAAAACTCAAAGTAAACAATAAACCACACACAGTAAAACGAACTGTAGTGATTCTTCAATTTATGTTGGCAAAGAAAGATCTTGGAAATGTTTCTTAGAATGTGTTGAACACACATGGCAATACTTGATGGAAAAGAGTAGCCATAATTTTAAATTTTACTGGGTTTGTTGGATTTGAATTCACTCTGCCAGTTTTAATGTGCCTGAGGGTCTAACATTTTGCTGGGTTGGTGAATGAAAGCATAGATCATTATCCACCAACTTCTGGGGACGGGAGGATACCCAAGATTACTAGAAAACAGGGGAAGAAATCAGGTAAGCAGTTGGGTGTTAGAACTCATGACACAGACATATCTATTCCATGCCAGGTTTTACGTTTTCTAAGACCTAAGGGCTTAGAACGGGGTTTGTTAAACCTTTTCATCTCCTGCATTTACTGCTTCCATGCTGAAAACTGGTAACTGGAAAAAAAAGTTTAAACATTTATAATTATGTAAGAGCAGAAATGTTTGCATGTACAGTAAAAGTACTGTGATTTGTATGTAACCATAGTCTTGGATCTGGGCTGGGGGGTTTCTAGGCAGCTCTGATTGACAATGGATGACATGATATATGTACAGTGCAAAGTGCACATGTTCTGAAGCTGCAGTGAAATCACGTGATGCCATCATCCCAAACACTGTGAATTCACAAAGCACTTGAGTTTCTATCAGTTTTGCTTATTCACATCAAGAAATCTTTTCTTGTTGCCAAAGATTTTAGAATTTGCATAGTTGTTTTTTTTTTTTTTCTGAACGTGAGGTGGCAACTCCAGTTTTAGAAACTGTGGCTTAGGGTCTCATCAAACACTATGGTGTGGGACATAGCAGTGTGTGTTTTCTTAAATATACTCAATGTTCTTCAAAAACTGATAGGTGGGTAAATCAGTGCATTCTTGATGAACTTCTGATTGATGCAAGTAGAGTCCCTGTTCCCTTTGCAAATCAGGTGAATATAATCATTAATACCTGTCTTAAGTTGCTCAAACTTGTATCAAGGACCGCACTAGCAAGCTCGGTAGAGAACGGGATAACATTCAACTTCTCAGAGACTCCTGAGATTGAGTAGTTAAAGCAATCCATTCTTAGTGGGTGAGGACTCCACCAGGCAGTTAGATAACAATCCCTGTTTGTTGTTGTTATTGTTGTTATCTTCTGCCATTAAGTGTAGGGAGGGGCCACATCAGCCCTCGAAGGATCACAGTTTAACATCAGTCAATTCCTGGCTGTGCCACTTCTGAGATCTACGCATTCCTCTTGGGTCCGTCCCTTCCTCCTGTAGTTGCTGTGGCATGGTGTGTCCGGAGTTCAGGCAGCTGCTCTACCTCCTTCCTAGGAACAGCAGCTGCCATTGTTTTTCTGTTAGTCAGGGAAAGATCCACGAGATCCAACAGATACATTTAATTGTGTCAAGTTTGCCCCAAAATAGATCAAACAGTTCTCTAAAACCATATGGCGGTGGTTTTCTCAGTTTTCAAATGGATGTGTGACAAAGAAATTCTTAACAACTGATATGATTTCATCTTTTGATATTCCATGAGGGGAAAAAACCAGCACATTATTTTAAATGCCAGCCTCAAAAGTTAAAAACTTACTCAAGTTTTTTCTTTTCCTGATGATTTGCCTACTTGACCCCTTTCTATGTATGCCTGACACACTTACCCTTCTCTTTGAGCAGGTGGTCAAAAGAATATGTTTTACTCCAATGGTGATAAGACATGGAGTGGGCATAGGTTCTCAGAGCATGAGAAAGATGCTTTCTCAATACAACATTGGAAACTGAGTTTAAAAATCTATCACATTGTCCATTATATAAGAATATTATTTTGTTCCATTTATAAACAAGGTATTTTCTTCATTCATTCTTGTGAAACTTATTTTTTTAACCAATATATTTTTCTATGTGAAAAGGTGATCCATGCTTACCAGATAAAGGATTGAAATTCAAAGAAACTAAAAGGCAGAAAATTATCATCTATAAAAGCATGATGTGTTGTTTTATTACCAATGACTGTTTAACAATATAAAAATGTTTATAAAAATGTACATTCTAAAATAAAAATCATTTTTTAGTAATTATAAAGCAATATGTGGTCTCAGTAGTGGAGAAGAATTAGATCTTGGGAAATATGAAGAATAAACATGATCCTATTGTCTTTGCTTGTGTTTATTTACTACCCATGCCTCTAATACAGTAAAATACCCAAAGAAATAACTTCCCTACCTAAAAATAAGATCTAAGATTTTAGTCTTCCTACTATTGGATTTTGTATTTTAGAGAATTTCTAGTGTGTATATATATTTTGATCTAGTTCACCCCAGCTCACCTCTCCAATTCCCCTTCTATTCCTTTTATTGTTCTCTCATAATTTCATGGGTTCTTTTAAAAGCAAAAAAAACAAGCAAACCAAGCATACAAAAAACCCAATGAGTCTACTTAGTGTGCCTTATGAGTGCAGGGCCAACTATTGTACCATGGGCAGCCTCTTGTGGACCAAAACTCTGAGGAAAACTGCCTTTATCTTTTCTCTGTAGCCACCAACTGCCAATAAGTCCTCAGTTAGGGGTGGGGATTTCCTACAGATGCAGATTTGTTGTCCTAAATATGTTTTGGGAATATTATTTCACAGTGTGTAGCTTACTTTCCTATGCTCTTAAAGCGGCTTTCAAAAAAGCAGGTTTTATTTTTTTTCATTTTTTTAAATTTTATTTTAAAAATACTATCTTTTCTCATTTTACATACCAATCCCAGTTCCCACTCCCTCCCCTCCTCCAGTTCCCTCCATCTCCCCACCACACTGCACCCCTACCCACCCCTCAGAGATGTTAAGGCTTCCCATTGGGGAGTCAACAAAGTCTAGCACATTGATTTGAGGCCCTCACATTGATCCAAGGCCCTTCCTACTATATCCAAGCTGAACAAGGTATCCCTCCAAAGAGAATGAGTTCCAAAAAGCTAGTACAAGCAGTAGGAATAAATTCTGGTCCCATTGCCAGTGGCCCCACAGTCTGCCCCAGCCACAAAACTGTTTTCCACATTCAGATGGTCTATTTTGGTCCCATGCTGGTTTCTTTCCTGTCAGGCAGGAGTTGGCAGGCTTCCATTAGCTCAGGTAAGCTACCTCAACGAGTATCCCAATCATGGTGTTGACCTCCTTGCTCATATTCTTACTCCTCCCACTCTTCAACTGGACGTTGCAGATCAGCCCTGTGCTCCACTGTGCATTTCTGCCTCTACTTCCATTAGCTGTTAGATGAAGGTTCTATGGTGACATTTAAGATAGTCATCAAACAGGGCAAAGTCAGTTCAGGCACCCTCTCCACTATTGATTAGGGTCTTAGCAGGGGTCATTCTTGGGGATTCCTAGAAACCTCCCCAGTGCAAGGTTTCTTGCCAGCCCCACAATGGCTCCTTCAATCAAGACATCTCCCTCCTCGCTCTCCATCTCTGTTTTTCCTCCATCTTTATTATCCCATTCCCTCAAATCCTCTCTACCCTTCCTTCCCCCACTTCAGACCTTCTGCCCTTCCTTTTCCTCCCACCCCCATGCTCTCAATTTTCTCAGGAGATCTTGTCTATTTCCCCTTCCACGGGGGATCAATAAATGTTTCTTTTAAGTTCTTGTTACTTAGCTTCTCCCGGGTCGTGGACTATAGGCTTGTTATCCTTTGCTTTATGCCTAGTATCCACTTATGAGTGAGTACATACCATGCTCATGCTCTTCTTTCTGGGTCTGGGTTACCTCACTCAGGATCGTTTTTCTAGGTTCATCGATTTGCATGCAAATTTCAAGATGTCATTGTTTTTTTTTCCCACTGAGTAACACTCTGTTGTGTAAATGTAACACATTTTCGTTATTCATTCTTCGGTTGAGGGGCATCTCGGTTGTTTCCAGGTACAGACTATTACAAATAATGCTGCTATGAGCATAGTTGAACAAAAGTCATTGTAGTATGATTGAGCATCCTTTGGGTATATGCCAATGGAGGAGTGATCCCCGTATTCCACATCTTTTCCAGCATAAGCTATCATTGGTGTTTTTGGTCTTCGAGGAAGGAAGCAGAGTCAGAGAGCCGCCATGGAACTGCCAGGTCAGACATGCTGAATCTTTTCTGGTAAGCCACGACCTTGTGGTGGTATACAGATTAATAGAAATGGGTTAAATCAAGATGTGAGAGTTAGCCAATAAGAGGCTAGAGCTAATGGGCCAAGCAGCAAATTAATTAATACAGTTTTTGTGTGGCTCTTTCTGGTGTAAGCTAGCCGGGCAGCCAGGACAAACAAAGGGCCACCCTCCTCATGCAACATCAACCAACCAGAGACCTCCAGCAAGAATTATATTAATCAGTAAAGTATCATAAGTACTTACAGTAAATTCAAGAAAAATAAAATATTCACTCTTACTGCTACTTTCAACAAATCATTAGACATGCTTAGCAATGCATTAAGACAAGAAAAGAAACCTGGAAAAGAAAGCACAAAGCTTTAATGATTTTTTTTCAAGGTGTGGTCCTCTCTGTGAGATGGAAATAATAGTCCTAGAGGATGAGTGGAATATATTAGGGAGAAGGATGAAGAGATTAAGGATGAACTCTGGCTTTTGGCTTGAACTTTCACTGGTATCCACACCTTCAGATGAGGTAATGGTAAATGTTGATATAAAAATTAAGAAAAATGTCAAAGTTTTAATATATGAGTCTAGACTTTACCTGAGGCAAAAGAAAAGAGGAGGTGTTAGATGTCTTGGGTAGGCAGTGTAATAGATAAAATTTAAATCTCAGTGCACAGGTCAGCATTCAAAATACAACATCAGAAATATTCAGAATATATATTGCACTCAAAAATTCGAGCCAAATGGCAGTAGTTAAAGAAATAATTCTACAGTTTAAGGCAAGCATATGGCAGGGGACTAGATCCCTTCAATAAGACAAGAACCTGAGCATATTATAGTATCACTGAACTGAGGGGATGAAATGTTTTTTAAAAGATGATCAGGAAATAAATCAACAGGCATATGTTATTGAACATTAATCAGAAAATTATGGCTAGTAGAGGTAGTGGAAGCTGTTGGTAAAACCAGTCATGTGGGTTCAGGGAGGTAAAGACTTTGAGACAACAGAGTCAAAATGCTCTTGATACACTGGGGGCAGAGAGGGGATCAGGAAAGTTAGAGGATAAAGAACCAAGGGAAGAGCTTGTTTGCTAAGGCCATAAGGTATTTATCTAATTGTAAAGAATTCATTATGTAGGAGCTGGACAAATGGTTTAGCAGTTGGAGCATATTCTACTTTGATAGAGGATCCAGCATTCATG
This sequence comes from Bramus lutescens, assembly GCA_001685075.1. Classification (NCBI taxonomy): domain Eukaryota; kingdom Metazoa; phylum Chordata; class Mammalia; order Rodentia; family Cricetidae; genus Bramus; species Bramus lutescens. Next base: position 48,631 of record LOEQ01005713.1, read on the forward strand.
TAAGACCGCTTACAGTTACCTGTAACTCCAGCTCCAGGGGATCTGACTCACATATATATACTTACACACAGGTGAACACACACACACACACACACACACACACAGATAAAAATCTTTTAAAAGAATAATAATAATCTGGTATATTAATAGAAAGTTCGGCCTCTGGGTCAAAAGGAGAAAATTTTCAGTTAAATTTATTTTCTATGAAATTATAAAGAAGTTTATCAAGAAAGAAACAAGACAGAATAATAATAAGCCAAAGTGATATAATTAGCTCAGAGGCCAGTTTCATAATACAGACTACATTCTTTCTCTGAGTTCACTCTAATTTTAACCAGACATGAGGAGAATATATTTTTCTTCTCCTCTCTTCTCCTTTCCTCTCCTTTCTCCTCCCTTTCATCATTTATGCCTGATTTTGTTTAAGGTGTCCTAAATGAATGAAAAACAAGGTCTTTATTTACAGCACAATAGCTAAAAATCCCAGCTGCATATCTTTAACTACAACTCTTTTGGTTAAAGCTCAGCCAGTTAGTCCAGGGCCACCAAGATGCTGAATCTGCAGCAGATGACACACAGATAGCTTAAAATCATGATTCTGTTTGTTGCCTCAAGGGGCCAGTGCCTCCATCAGTAGCATTATAACCAAACTCTCCTTATGGCATTTTCCCCTGTGGTTTTGAATACTGGTTCCTAACAGGTTCGAGTTCGACTCCCCACATGTTCTATCAACAATGGTTGCCTCAGTCACACCTGCATTGACGACCGATAAACCTGACAAGAAAAAAGTTTGATCAAGTATTTACCTTTGGTACATTATTTCAGATGGTTTCAATTCATTTGGTGAGGAAGGCATGCAGACAGGGATTCATGGTAGTGGGGATATAGTCACATTCTGATATGCTAGGAAGTGAAGCCTGGCTGAAACTGGGTGAGAGCTTCAACAGTTACCCCAAGTGACCTGCTCCCCTCAGCTAGGCAAGCAATCCCTCCTAAGGGTTCATGATCTCAAAACATAGTTACCCTCTGGGAACTAGCATTCACAACAAGAGCCTGGGGGTGGGGATAGTTTAGTACAGTGTTCTCCACATGCTTTCTAACAAATCCCTTTCCAGTGAAGTGACTCGAAGGTTTCTTTTCTGTTGCTTACTAGCCAAAAATCCTGAGCAGAGCGATATACTACATCCACTCCTGTCATAGTATCTTGAGCAAAACATCACAACATCCTAACTTCTTCTTCCTATAAGAATTCACTCTATTTATTAGAATTTGTGTAAACCCAAAGAGGGGCTACATCTTCTTTGCATTAGGTACTGTTTGATTCATGAAAGCCTAGGTCTTGACTAGCTACTATTTTTAGAATCAGACACAGAAGCAGGAGCAGAAATATATGCAAAAATACTCAAATCCAGAATATACATCTTAAAAAGATAGAGATCATTCTTGTTTTGTCTGGTGTGCAGCTTTTTTCAATGGCCAACCTATGCACTGAATAAAGAGAATTGAGTGAGTATTCGTTGAATAAATGAACTCACTAGTGGTTCATGTAGAGTTGAAATAGGGGGAATTATAGAAAGCATTTTTTTTGTCACCTACAGGCATTCCCTGTGTGCCATTATTAATACAAATGAAGACACAAAATAAGTTTTAGTAACTTTTAACTCAGGAGTTCTTAGACTAGGGAACACATATACTTATGATTGAATACTGGAATTCTGGATTCTGCTGAACAAGGTAAAAATAATAATTGTTTTAAGAGAGAAGAAGGCAAGGTTAAAGCTCTTTTGTTTCCCCAGCACACAGTGGAATAAATGTAGACTTTGTTAATTGGCCAAATTGTCAATTCCATTGAGCTCATGCTGGCACACTCAGGTAGGAGTTCCCACAAGAAGGTGAGGGTACCTGCTGTGATCTGTACTGCAGTGTCTATTGTAAATGCCACCCCTGAGGGATGAGCACTAGCACGTCCACAGAAGGCAGCCCTTCCTCAGGCTACTCTTTTCCTTTACAGGGTGAAACTCACTGATGCAAATTGCTCAGCTGGGTCTTAATTAAAACTCTACTCCCTGGGGTTCTGTGCCTTATATACTTCTCTTCCTTCTCTCTCCCTTAGTCACTTCTCTTTTCCCATAACACCCACCACACAGGCCCGTGGTGGAGACAGCTAACAATAATGAGGCCCAGCAACAGTTCAAAGTCTGCTGTAAAACTTTTAAAATTAAGCCCTTGAGAGTTTAAGAGTTGTAATTAGAATTCATGGTTAGAAGTGACCCAAGATAACCCTACCAGCTAGCTGAGAATTTCCCATGCCCACAGGTTGACTAGACTGTGGGTGCCAGTCAGTGGTCTTCTGGACCCAAGAGTGAGCAGAGACTTCCTTGAACTTTATGAGCTATGCCCCCAAATTTCCTTCAGTAGAACAGTCCGGATGCATTTTTTTCTTCAGTATTAAAATAGGACAGTTTAATGAACACCCACAGTGACAAATGTTTGCACTTGTTCAGTTTTCCTCAAAATAAACTTCCAAAAGTGGAATTATAGCTTGGAAAAGCAGGAGTATTTTTGTTAAAAATATCAACTCCCTTTCCATTTACTCAGTTATGTAAACATTTGTTTAGCATTTAACGTACATAAACAAAGTATTCAGTATGTTCTGGAATCCGACAGTGAACAAGACAAAGTTTCTGGCTGCCTAGTGCTCAAGGAACATAACAAAAATCAAGCAAAAATTTCAGCCCTAAATTTGGACGTCTTTATCAGAGACCCAAGGTTCAGGGAACATTGAGGAAAAGGGAGCAGAAAGAATTCAAGAACCAGAAGATGGGGAGGCATACAGAGAAGAAGCACTGCCTTCTGGATATGGCAGCTGTCACATGCATGCACTCACAGTGCTTGTGATTGCCTGCACAAGACCTGTATAAGACCCAGCATCCCCATATTCATGTCTGGAGGTTGGAGCCTCAGGAGGCCCCACCCCTCCCAGTGGAGCTACAGACAGGTTCCTGGGGATTGAGAAATATTTTCTTCAGTTGTAAATTGCTCCTGCTCCAGTTAATAACCCCATGTCCTCGCTACAGCAACTCTAACAAAACTCTGGGTCATTAAAAAAGAAAAAAATAGCCA
>LOEQ01005713.1:51855-70880 GCA_001685075.1 Bramus lutescens
AAGGCCATCCTGGTCTAAGAGTAAATTCCAGGACCGGCTCCAAAGCTACAGAGAAACCCTATCTCAAAAACAAACAAACAAAAACAAAAAGACAAGCAAAGAAAAAACCGGATAAAACAGACAAGAAAGTAAGAGGGGAACATTTTGAAGGAAGGGTCCAGAAAGAATTGGAGGGATAAGAGAGATTAATGAAGGAGTGAATAAGATCAAATGCATTATAGACATGTTTGAAATTTTCAAAGAATAAATTAAAAAGAAATTTCATCTTATGAAAAGTCTCTCACTGGCCTTTGAAGTTGTAAAACACAGAATGCTTTGTTTATACTTATATCCTAGCTGGAGTGGAAAGAATAGTTAATCTGAAATTGTATAAAAATTTAAAAATGGATTCAACAGTTATTAAATTATGTATAATTCTTATAAAAATAAACAGTAAATATATAATAAAATATAAGTAGACACAAATGCTATATGAATACTTAAAACTTGGATAATATAGAGTCAAGGATAGCTTACTTCCTTATCTCATGCCCTGCAGATTTATTTTTTAAAGCAAACTATTTCTTCTGCACACTCTTCTTGCTGTCTCCCTAATGCAAACCATCACCAGGTCTGGTCTGGACTTTGAAGTAACTTCCTTATTGATCTCATTTCATCCCTCTACCTTCCTTAAAGGGGGAATTGTTTACTCTTGCAGCAGCAGATGAAGTGGGTCTCTTGAAGTTGAGGTCAGAGTGTACATACAATTCACTCATCAATACACAGATATTTCCCCCCCCCCTTTTTTCAGAATATAACCCAGCCATTGCCATGGTGTTCAAGGACTGGATGTTTTACTCTAAAGATCAGACACATGGTGTTGATGCTCATCCTCCCAGCTCTGTTGGGGAGCTCTGGAATTCTACTAAATACAGGAAGAAAAGAAAGAGAAGAATGTAACTGGCACACAAGAAAATGAAAGAAGTTTCTTTTTAACCTTTGAACTTGAAATAATTATATATTTAGAAAACATAAAAGAACCTACAAGAATGGAATAAGAGCTAAAAAGTAATATTAGTGAGGTGAACAAACAGCAGGTTAATGTAAGTCTGCTATGCAGAACCATTTATATTCTGCCTGCGTTCTGCTTACTAACATTGGAAATGGCAGTTTTAGTTGGGAGGTTTTTTATGACAACTTCTATTTACTCACGACCTATAGGTTTATTTAAATTGTTCACCTGGTCTTGATTTAGTTTTGGTAAATGGTACTTATCTAAAAACAAGTCCATGGAAATGGCAGTTTTAAACACTGCAACATTCTACCAGTCATTTAAAGAAGAGTTAGCGTTAGTATCCTCAAACTGTTCCATAAAACAGCGAGCAAAGAAGCACTATCAAACTGATTCTACAAAGCTAGAATCACTCTACTGTCAAAAATCACATAAGGGCAGGGAGGGGGAAAAAAGCAAGAAGTCGACACACAGAGATGATTCTCAATAAAATACTTGCGAACTGAATTCAAGAACACCATCACCTAGGTGGTTTCATTCCAAGGAAACCAAGAGGGTTCAACAACAACAAAAAAAATCACTAAGTATAATACAGAGCATAAGTAGACTTAAAGATAGAAATCATGTGTTCATCTCAATAGATGCAAAAGAGGCATTTGATGAAGTCCAACTTTCCTTAAGAATTAAAACCTTGAGAATCCAGAAAAGCAAGAACATGCATTAACGCAATAAAGATATATAGGACAATCTATAGCAGACAGTATAACAAATGGAGAAAACCTGGAAACAGCTCCTCTAAAGTGAGAATGGTGCTCACCCTCTCTGCTATTCTCATTATACTAGTCAATGCCTTATCTTCAGCAATAAGATTAGAGGAAGAAACAAAAGGTGTGCACGTAGGAAAAGATGACGCTGAAAGCACCTATTTGAAGGTGAGATGATCCTATAATCAGATGAGTCTTCTTAAGAAACTCTTAGAATTGATAAACACAGTGAAGTGGTTGTGCACTTATAAATCCTGGTAGCTTTTCTATAAGTCAATAATGATCTTACTGAGAAGAAATCAGATAAATATTCTACTCCCTATAGGGTTTCAGAAAATTAAATATCTAAAAATCATCCTAACGGGGGAAATGAAATGACTTTATAGGGAAAAAAAAACGTTAAAACAGTAAAGAAAGAAATTGAAGAAGGCAATAGATGGAAAAAGCACCCATGCTCATGAGCTAACAGAATTAATATTGTGAGCAATCACTATGTTCCAGAAATGACCCATAGCTTCAAAGTAGTCCCTGTTGAAATTCCAATTAAATTCTTCCCCGAAACTGTAGTGATATGGAAGGAGAAAGGATATAGAATAGGCAGAGCACCGTTGGAGGCACCACAACACCTAACTTTAAATTAGATTACAGAGCCCAGTGACAAAGACGACACGGCACGGACAGAAAACCTGACATGTAGATCAATGGAATAGAATAAAGTATCCTGAAATAACCCTCCACAGCTACAGCCTTGACAATGCTGTCAAAGGACTCACTGGAAGAAAGCCTCTCCAACAAATGGTGCTGAGAACACTGGGTGTATACACACAGGAAAGAATGAAACCAGGCGCAAAGCTTTCTCCCGTAGGAAAAAAAAATCAATTCAAAGTGTAACAAAGACTTTAACATAAAACCTGAAATGCAGAAACTGTTAATGAAAACCCTGGGTAAAAACCATTAAAAATACAGACATAAGAAAGGATATTTTTGAAGTACTGTAAATCGTACAGAAAATAGTTCCGAGATAAAATGGGATTGCATGAAATTGAGATACTCTGCAAGGCAAAGGAAACAGTCAGCATAATGAAGAGACAGCCTTCAGAATGGGAGACCTTTGCAACTATATATATGACTGGGGATTAATACCTAGAATTTATATGGAGCATCAAACATTAAATAGTGCCCCAAATTAGCCAATCAATAAATGGACTAGTGAATTCAGTGGACAGTTCTCAAAGAAAAAAAAAGACAAGTGCAATAACCTCACGCCAGTTAGGCTATCACTAAAAAGGAAAAAAAAAAAGAAAGAAAAAAAATCAATGACAGCAAATGCAGATGAGGAGATGAGGAGATGGGGGAGAGGAACCCATATATGCCACCGGGGAGAATTTAATTTCTTCCTTCCTCATAGAAATCATTATGGAAGTTTCTCAACAAACTAAAAATAGAATTAGGCTATGACCAGCTGTATTGCTCTTGGGTTCATTGTGATGGTGGGTGTTAGCTGTTAACCTGGCAGGACCTAGCATCCTCTGGGAGCTGTGCCTCTCAACATGCCTGTGAGGATTATCTTAAATACAGCAAGTGAGGTGGGAAGACATGCCCACTGTGGGTGGTACTCACAGCCTAAGGCTGGGATTCTGGACCACGTAAAGGGAAGGAAGCGAGCTGAGCTCTAGCTTGCTCTATGCTCTATTTGACCGCAGATGTGACCAGCTTCTGCTGAAGCAGTCTCCGTGTCGTGATGAACTATAACCTGGACATGTAAGCTAAAGACAGACTGTTCCTATGTTATGTTACGTTTATCGCTATATTTTCATCACAGCAACAATGGAAGAAACTAGGACAGGACCCAGAGGGTTCCGAGTCAGTATAGCACTGCCCATTAATATTTAGCCTTGTACTGCTTGTTCACAACAGCCAAGGAAGGTTTGGATCCAGCCTAGAAGTCCATCAGCCGCAGACAAATGAATAAAGAGAATGTGATATGTGCACATAATGGAATCTTATTCAGCTCTAAAGAAAAACAAACCGATCTCTATCACAGGAAAATGTATTCCACGGGTGATCAGTCTACAAAGCTAAATAAGCCAGGCTTAAAAAGAAAAACATCACGTGTTTTCTCTCATGAAGAATGTGGTTGTGTGTGTGTGTGTGCGTGTGTGTGTGTGCATGTGTGTGTGTTTAGGCTATGAAAGGAGGAAGGGTACTATTCGAGAGTATGAATAGGGAGGGGTGATGGAGGTATCATAAAAGTTAATGAAATATACAGAACAGAAAATCAGTTAGAATCATCAATTAATGAATTCAAAACTACTGAGACCATGAGGTTGGGAGGGAGATGTGTACCCTGGGAGAAGCAAGAGAGGGGGATAACAGAATGGGGAACCACTTGGGAGGAGGAAGGGAGTAAGCAAGTGTGGGAGAAAGAAGATGGGTGAGGGAGTGAATAAAAACAAAATATCAGATAATTTTATAGGAAAATGCTGCAATGAAACCAAATTTAACAAAAAATTAATAGAATGTTTTTCCTTGTTATCTATAAACTCTATGAGTGTGTAGATGTAAAAAATGGTGCCATATTTACGTTCTTGAGGCCTTTCCTGCTTCTCAAACCTAGTTTTTCTGCATTTTTAAAAAATTTTAAACTTTATTCATTTGTTTTTGAATCTTCCATACATATACAAAATGTGTCTTTAGCATTTCTGCTTCTCAGTCTCCATCTCCATCTTCTCCCAGGGTACATGTCTTCTGCCCAACTTCATGTCCTCCTTTTGTGGTTTGTAATTTGTTAATTGATGTTTTTAATCCATTGAGTCCCAGCAGGCTTTTCCTTACGTGCATAGCCATGAAGTCATCCATTGGGGAATGGAGAACTTGCCAATGGTCACATTCCTAAAGAAAAATGATCCTCCCTCCCTCAGCAGTTACTTGAACTTCCTCCATTCCTCGCCTTCCAATAGCTCTGCATCTAGCAATTTTTAGTTGGTTTGATCTCAAGCAAGTCTCCTGTAGGTAACCACAGCTGCTTTGGATTCATGTGTGCTATAATCCTGCCTTCTCCAGAGGAGAGCATTTCACAGCACTCCTTAGCTTCTGGCTCTTACATTCTTTCCACACTCCATTCCAGGATGTATCCTCAGCCTTGAGGTGGAAGGATTGATTCACGTGTTTTCTTTACAGTGGAACACGAAGTCACTTACTCTTAGCACTTTGAAGAGTAATGCATCTCTGCCTTAGCCACTACCCAGGACAATAAGGAGCTCTTGGAGCAGGATTGGGAAGCACAAATCTATGGGCAAAACCAGAAATATTTAGAAGGCAGTTTGACAACATGACTAATTAGAAAAACATTAATAGGTTCTTCCCCAGGGCCTGTGATTTTTCTAGTCTTGGGTTTTGATCGATAATGTTTAAAATACTAGGCATGAGTACCCTGTGCTGCTGGCTTTAGATCCAGTCAAGAGAGTGTCCATTTATCCTTGCTATCACAGCAATAGGCTCATCTTGCCTGCCGGGTCAATATTGTGGCGTGCAGTATCTAGCTCTTGATGTGACCATGATATCTTTTCCCTCGGCAGCATAAAAAAAAATCCTCTCCCCCAACCCCTTGCATTTTACAGACCATTCATGACTATTTCTTTTCTTTGTAGCTTCTTGCTTAGGGAAGGATTTTGGTTTCCTGGCTCTTTTCCTTCTGCTTTTCCAACACCGTGATAAAATTTTACAAAAGATCTCATTTTTTCTTCTGTCTGAGGCTGGAGTGGGCGGGACAAGAGTGGGATGGGGTGGGGAGGAAATGCAGCTGCTAAAGTTTCAGCCTGGGCTTAGTGCGCCATCTGGAGGAGAGACAAGAAAGGGCTCCAGTTATTTAGATGGCCAAAATTTGGGGCTCGTCCTAACCTATAGGAATGTTCATGACCCGTACTACTTTATGTACACACAGTAGGAGAGGGTTTGACAGTAATCTCTAGAGAAAGGGAGAACCTCTTCAGAGTTAATGTTGGATGAGATTCAAGTGGACAGAGAAAAGAAATAGGGCCGGCAAGAAGGAAAGAAGAAGCCCTTAAATGTGAAGGTTGGGGAATGTATTTAAAAGTTGGTCGTTTCCCTTGACAATTTCCGTCTTCAACATCCTCTACAAAACATTGCTGAAGCCATTCTCATAAGAACTAACACTCGAGTATAGGAAATGAGAAAGGACAGATGTGTGTGGTGTTCTTCGTCATTCGATCTGACCATCAATATGATCAAAACTTATATAGATGAGAAAAGGAGAAAGATTGTGACTTCCTTGTAAAGATCTCTTTGAATTTCAGCAAATAGAATACTTTGCTATAAGGACAAGAGTTTGGGATTCTTGATTAGCTTTCTACAATTGTATATAGCCCACAGTACCTTGGAAAGTTTTCTTATGTGTGTGGTACTGTGTCGTATATGGGAGATTCAACTTTAAGAAATATTGATGTCACCCTTGCCTTAGTGTAATGGACTGCCTGGTGGGGTAAGAGAACACTAACTAGACAATCGTACGAGAGATGAGAAGTATTTCACGGATGCGTAGTGTGACCACAGATAAACCATGTACCTAGTCCTGATTCATAGCTGGGCATCTATTCTCTTTTAAGAGAGAATCTAGGGATGTAGCTTGGTGGTATTCACATGCTCAAGGCCCTAGGTTTAATCCCAAGCATCTCTTGATCCTTTCGCGTTAAGCAAATGAGTACCACTGAGGTATATCCAGGCTCCACAGATATATAGATAAATGTGTTCCCCATAGATTCATGTGTTTGAACACTTGGTCCACAGCTGATGGTGCTGTTTCTGGAATGATGTGGAACTTTTGGATCTACCAAGAAAACATAGACTACTGGGAGTAGGGTAGGCCTTGAGGTTTATAATATGCTGCTTCCTGTTTTCTCTGCTTCCTGATTTGCTAAGAGATGAACAAGGTAGATAGCAAGTTCCTGCAGTTCCAGGCACCACCGTACCCCCCCCAGAGATGAAGAACTCTATTCTCTTAAATCATGAACAAAATTATACTTCTCCTACCATGAGTGACTCCTGTTACATATTCATCTGGTCACAGCAATGAGAAGAATAAATGATACTCTTGGTGACTCCTGGCCAAGTTTACCATCAGAAGTAAGCTATCTTGTGTTTAACTGTCCTCTCTCACATGCTGGGGCCCCAGCTATTATGAGTAGAAGAAAGAGATGTGGACCCAGGAGAGCATATTCTAGAGAAGGTTCACTTTATTGACTTCTCGAGCGGCGGGCTGAGGGGTGCTGGAACAAAGGGATTTTACTTGGGTTTTTCTGATATCAGGAGAGAGAAACTTGAGTTGGCAGAAACAAAGGCAACACTTTATTGATTTAGTAAACAAGACAGTTTGGGTCCTGATATGGGACTCATGCCACTACTAAATCAAGATTCTTGAAAACTATCATTGGAGACATAGCGCTTTCTCTTTGCTATCTCATCCCTCTTTAAATCCATAGAGTCCTGTTTCTCTGAGTATAGTGCTACTACAAGACAATTTTAGGTTTATATGTTCTATAGAAACCCTGATTTCAGGAAGAAATTCTTTCCTAACTATGTTTTTGTGACTTATTAGGAAATCTGTGAGCATAGGTAGTAAAGTTACTGGGTCCAGCAAGTTGAGAGTTGTGGTTGACCATCCGTGGATTCATGCCTACTTTTGTGATGGGGGTGTTAGGAGCTCTTGATTGACAGCATATTTCTGTCATGTAAAAATGAAAGTCAGTTCTCCATAGAAAATTTCACGAAACAGATGAAAGCATAAAGAATTCCTGTATGTGTTTCTCTTTTAGCATATCTTGGGTTCCTGCCATTATGAACAGAACAGCTATGATAGATTGTTCTTTCCGATAAGGGCTAGGGAGATAGCACTGATGACCTATTCTACTAATTTATTTCTTTTCACTTTTCAAGTGTGTGTGCATAGGATGCATTCACGTGTATATGTATGCCCCATGTGTGTGCACAAGTGTGTGTATGTGTGCACATGAATGTGGAGGACAGAGGTTGATGTCAGGAATCCTTCTTATTTCTCTTCAATCTTTATTCTTTGATGCTGAGTCTCCCAGTTAAACCCAAAGCTTGCCTGATGAGGTTAGTTTTGCTATCCAGCCTGCTCTAAGGACCTCTCGGCCTTCCAAAACTGAGGTTACAGATGGGTCACTATACCCACCTGACATTTCTGGCGCCTCTGGGGATTCCATTCTGGTCCTCTTGCTTGTGTGGCCCTAATGATATATTTTAAATTCTTCTTTTATCACTCCTTAGTCACTTTGAAATATAGATTTCCTCACTTGTCCTCAAAGCCATATTTATGTACATAGTTTAGCAATGTTCCATGAACATTGCCATGAATTTGCCATGAATTTGCAAAGACATTCATGATACAAAACAGAAATCTAGGGTAAGTTTCTAACCTCAAACGGCAGCATATCTTGCCTAGATTTCATAGTGTGTATGACACAAGCCAGTGTTTACTTTGTGGGCCTTGGTCTATCTCTGATATTAACATAAGCTTTTTTTTTTAGGATAACAGATGTAATTTTCAGCAAATCACTCAGTTACTTCCCAAAGAAATAATGTCTGATATTTGGTAGACTATGCAGCCACTGTGTGGCACATGTGAGGTGTCTATTTGTTGTCAAATTCACATGCTAAGGGAGAAATTTTATGCTAAGGTAATAATTATCAGTTAATATTGTAAAGTTACCCGTATATTCATATATNATATATACCATTATCACTTACTGCCTAAATGGAATACATCTTCATAAAAATATATATCAACTTGCTATATAAATGGAATATATCTTCATGAACATAAATGTGTATGTGTATACATATCAACCTGTTATATACTTTATGTTCCATTAACACACTATCTTGAAGTAGGATCTGTCTGTGATAGTTCATAAGTGCTAGTTTTGCTATAACACAAAGTTTAGGCTGGGTTAAGAAAAAAAATGAACTCTCAATCACAATAATTATTCATATTGACAAAGTATTTGCTGATCACCTGCTCCAGTCAAACTGCTCAGATAAATGATATCTGTGCATGAATTATAGAATTAGGACAAAGATTTTCCCAATGGAGCCAACCAAAGATAGTTCTTCAGTTAAATCTCCAGAATTGAGCAGCTTCTGTAAACATGCAGAGAATGTGAAAAATGCTAAACAGGAAGGTCAAGAGGCAAATTGGGTAGCTTAAAATTAATCTAGAAGCAATATATTGAGCCATCTATCTTGCAAAGTTTGAAAAACCACTGCCTAATTGAATCTGTCTTGCAAAGGATGATTAAGATGATTCTGACAACTGAAGGGCTGAAAGTTCCTAAACTTGAATTTTGTTGAATCATGAGGATTTTTCTGTTGTGTCCAATAAATGGTCTTTTCCCAGCTAGAATTTCTGTTGTGACTTCATTCTGTACCCTCAGCTGTATACATTTTCATGAGGTTTTCCTGCCACTCTGGCAAACAGGCCAGGCTTTCAGCGACATCATTTTGGACAGGCCAGCCCCAGGCTTCAAAGAAAGGGACCAGGTTCTTCCGCACAACCTCAGAGAATGTCTTCACCCACAGATTCATCTTGTCTTTGTTGTTTTGAGGAAAGCTAGAGAGGGATTGGTAGTCAGCAAATATCTTGATGAATGCCTCCCACCCGAAGCCCGCCTGGAGCTGGAAAGAGAAAGAAATAGAAAAAATGACATATGCACCCCACACATCACCCCTTGAACTCATTCATGAAACCACATTGGGATTTTAGTTATAAGCCATACCGTTATGTTGGTTTAATTTGTCAGTGGGTCTCCCATTTACTTTTTTCTTGGAGTCTATCCCTGTGACAGGTGTCGTATCTCAAACTGCTTCAGTACAATGTCAGAGGGATTTTTGGGTTGTTACTCATTTGATCCATATCAGGGTCTCAGAAAGCAGCAATTTATTTGAGCATTGTTATTCCTATTGCTGCTAAGCTTAATAATGAAGATCTCAATCAGACTGAGGTGTGCCAGACCTCTTCATCTTGTGCAGTTAAACACTGGAGGTAAATGGCTGGGATCACTCTGTTTTAGATTCAACAAAGAAAGATTTCTGGTTCATGTTCTATGACTCTGTGACCCTTAGGAAGAACAGCACTGAGCAATAGTTAAAGCATTTCAGCCAGCACCCGCTGGTCCTTTCATTCTTGCTCAACCTTAACTACAGCCTAGGCTATTAGGAGCTGTTTCACACCAACTGTAACCAACTGTCCTTGAAGGTCTGTGTAGAGTTGGGAGCTATGCTAAGCAGCAGAGACAGAGGCATGTGCTTAGACAAATAGCTGAAGCATGCACACACAAGCCACAGTAGAATACAGAGCAGGGAGTAGAGACCGCCAAGGAAAATAATAGAGGAAGGAAGACTTCCTAGAAGCAACAAAGAAGCTGATATTAAAAGCTACTTGGGTATTTCTTGATATCTAAAGGAGGTAGTTTCAGTTCAGAGAGAGAGAGAGAAAAACATCATTAGGAAATGCCAGCAAGATGAACCATGGCGCGTCGTTCTGAAGATAAAATGTTTGCAGTTGTTGCAGATTGAGTAACAGGTGGGAACTGGACTGGATGGAGGCGGTTTGACGTTGTACCTGAAATAGCAGAGAGCTACAGTTGGTAGTAGGTTTACAGTGTTTTCTGGCAGCATTCTGCAAAAGAGATCCATTGGGGATCCAGTTTAGAGAGCAGGAGATTGCCACGGGAGTACTGGAGAACTGGGATGGAAGGTGCTGGAGAGCTGAGCTTTGCTTGTGGTGCTGGATGTGGAAAATCAACAGTGGCGGGCAGGGCAGCCACCTGGCCAGAAATTCAGACTCAGGCCCCAGAGCAGCAGCCTGTCCCACATGGACTTTGAAGTAAACTTGAATGTCAAGGTTTTGACTGACACCATGACTGGATCCAGTAGATTCTCAGACAGATTTCTTATTAAGAAGGAACCTGATGTGGTCCAGAAGTTATCTCAGACTCATTTAAATCGCAAAGGCAGTGAAAACACAGAGGCAAAGTGTGCTCATGCCTAAAGCATTGAAACGAGGATCTACGTTGATCTTTGCTAATTAATTAGGCCACCAGCAAGCAGCTCATCTCTGTTACCCTACAAGTTCTAGCAAATAGTATGGCTATGTGCATATTTTTCCAATGTATTTCCCACAGATGGTGAGGACTTAGAAGGGAAGGGATTTTCAAATGTTATAAAATACTGCACATTACTTATTTTATGGTGAAGCCTGACTTCATTCACATTTGAGGCTTGCTTAAGATAATATTTTGAATAAATTGTTACCAGGTCGCAGTCCCTACACCCTATCTTCATAATACATTATTGGAGTGGGGTGACCTTAATTTCTCCTAAGCTGGCAATGTAAGTCAGGAGAAACTCATTGCATTGACAAAGTTGAGTTTTCATGCTGATTTTCTGAGTACAGCTATTTAATTACATTGTATTTGTCATAGTGATCGCATAAACATTTATTTATTTCCACAGCTATGTGGTCGGGAAGAGGAAACACATTTAGGTATCTACGTATTAACTACATCAGGTGTATCATGCCAGACCCACAGCAAGATGCCACCCCTGGCCTATCTCCCATATCCAGGAAGGACAGGCACTGTGCATGAATGTTGGGATAACTGGGAAGTCTGGTGGCTCCCACCTCCCTGAATATTTGCTCAGTACCTGGAGATAAGTCTCTAGAGCTGTCCAGACAACCCAGTTACTCATGGATGCTCCCTTGGCCAGGTGGTTTTTGATCCTCTGCTTCCGAAGATCAGGGTTTAGAGAAGGGTGGGCCTGATCCCTGTGGATGTTCAGAACAGTCTCGTGCACATAAACACCCCAGAGATTACACAAGGCTTCAGTGGTGTGAGGTAGGAAACTCCATCTACCCTTCTGTTGGTTGTGACCCAGCTCATGGATCACACCCCCAATACCATGTGACCTTATGGTGCCCTCATCAACCATGCCTTCTGCTATACTAGTGTGGCCCATGATGGAGTAGCCAGAGAGAAGAAAACCTGAGGAAAACAACAGGAAATAAGTGATGAAATGGCACATGTAATGGCCTTTTGTAGACCATATCTCCACTGTCCCAGAAGCCCTAGGATACACCGAGTAAGCTCACTTTGGTTCTATGCACTGCCTAAGCTTATTTGCAGCCCATTGGGCTTTCTTCTCTTTTTCCTGGACAGAGTTTGGCATTTATCTGCCTTTCACTGTGAAGGGTAGGTGTAGATGGATTTTAATGCTGACTGGCATCATCCAGGATTTCCTCTATTTTTAGGTAGGTGACGCATGCATGTCATGACGTCTTGTGTGTAGGTGTCCAGCACTGAGGGAAAACAATAAGATTCTCCCCCCATTTAGTCTTAATCTTAAGAAAATCATTTTGAACCTCTGCAGATGGCAATTAGTTTTCTCATTGTTTCCTACACACCTATCATTTAACCTGCTTCATTCAGCATTTACAAGTCCTCTTGTCTCTGCTGAAACCTACTGAGCATGCATCTCATGTCCTTTCTCTTCCCCGGCTTTAACTCCATTTAATTGTCTTCTGTAAGGATCCATGGGGAAAAAATCCACAGATTTTGCTTTTTGCTCCTAGTTTCCTGTAACTCCTTGCATTTTTGAGACTAAATGATGATGGACTATGTTCTCCACTGATCTCTACAAAGTTACGTTAGCTCAGTTGAAGCTCAACTCTCAGAGCATCCCTATGGAGTACCTACCAAGTGAAATCTGTTGGCCAAGCACAACCCTCTCGGGTCTTTGGAAAGGGAAGTGTGTGGCTACAGCCTGGAGCATCTTATCCCAGAGTTGGAGCAGTGGGAATGGGTCCTGAAGGACCTTGAGGCTTCCTGTTGGGACTGTGAGGATAATATTGCCTGTGGCTAGTTCTCCCCAGGGAGCTTTGCTGTGCTTGATAAGCTTCTTCCATTCCTCCTGTGTTGTCTCACCTGGAAATAAAGATTACATGCCACTTTTTCCAAATTTCAGTTGAAGCTCTTTAACTGTAGACCACACAGAGAGATAACGTGGTAATAAATCTCTTTTTGTCTTTCCTTGTCCTCCTTTTTTACCTCCTAGATCCTAGAAGAGGGTATTGATATTTCTTAGCTCCCTTTCTGTCTCAACCATCCCATTGCCTTCTCTCCAGCCTGGTCCCTTCTCTCCTCCCAGTTTTCCTCTGCTCTGTGTCCCATTGTGAAACTTGGTCTCTTACTCACCCATCCTGTAGTATGGAGCAGACACAGCCCCACTGATGGTGATCAACACATTATCCTGATTGCACTTGGGGAGAACGACGATGTAGAGAAGCCCCCCAGACAGCCAGGAGATGGACTTCCGGGATTTATTTAAGTGGTGTGTGTACATCATCACAGGAGGACGGTAGTAAGTCTTTGCTTCACTTGTGTTGTCCGTGTGGCAACCTATGAGGGCCTATCATAATGAGCATAAGTCATCATGAGAACCGCCGAGCCACCTCCTCTCTGTACGGATATGTATATGTATGTAAGAGGCCGGGCAGAGGTGGCAAGAAGGGAACCTCAGAATGACAAGGGTCATATGCATAAGTAGAATATTGCTGTTACTTATCCACCTTCTCTAGGGCACCCTTACTTGTTCATAACCACTCATTGTTCTCTGTAGAGCTTGGGGATTTAAAAAATTAAATATAACTGGTTCCAAGGTAAATATTGACTCAGAAAGCAACTGCCCATGTCTCTGCCATTTCTTTTGGGTCTCCACAAGCAAGGACTGTGGAAATGGCTCATGGAGTTGAAGCTGGGAAAACATTTCGATAGTATTTTACATTCTCCAAGAACAAAAAACGAGAGAAGCTTTGAGAGTAAGCACAAGATGGAGAGGTGTTGAAGGGAGAGCATTTCTAAGCATCAGTCATGCGCCAACATTCAGCTTTGTAATGACTACTGGCTTTGTCTATGAAAAGAGAGTCTTTTCTGACCTATACATCTGGTGAAGTTGTTGGGAGAATCGAAAGTATTACTGAAGAGAGCCATGAAGCTCTCACTAAGTTTGAGGCTGGCCTGGTCTACACAGTGAGTTCCAGGAGAGCCAGGGCCACACAGAGAGACCCTGTCTCGAATAAACAAACAAATTGCTTGAAGAGAATGTAAAGCTGGTATGGGCATGTCAAAAGTTCACTTAATAGGGAACGAATGCTTTACCTTCAGCTTGGTATTAGTGTCTTCACTGGAAAGTGTTATTTGTGCAACCTGACCTTCAGGCAAGTAGAGTTCCTTGCTCACCCAGGAATTGCGGTTGTCTGACAAGAATCATAAGAAAGGTTGTAGTCTTTCCACCTTCAGCCCAGAATTCTGACTCCACCAAGGGAGCTACGGGGTCTCATCCACTGTCCTTTAACCACCCAAGCTGCCTGTGTTCCTAAACTTCCCTTCCTAAAAGTTCATAGAAAAGAAAGAAAATGGACTTTTGAGAAGAAAGCGCTGTGTAACAAGGCTGATGCTTATCAGCCCCGTTTCTCTAGTCCTGAATGCCCAGGGTCCCCTCTCCATTCCTTACCTGTGCTGATTTTAATGACCATGGGAGATTCCGTGGGGGGTAATAAGGAGGGAGGAGGAAGTAGCTGAGATACACCAACTCCGGATTTGAATAATTCATAAGCCAGGAAAAGCAGAAAGGCCTGAGAGCTGTCATTTAAGACTGGGTGTTCCTCAGTCACATTTGGGAAGCCCTTGTTTTGGATGATTTTCAGGGCATGTTTCTTCACAGAGTCATAGACAGAAATCCTCTGATGTGTCGTTTGAAACATGTAGGAACAGTCTTTCATGAGCTTCTCCAGCCATCTCTCTTGAATTATGGTCTCATGGCTGTCAATCATGGACTCAAATTGGGTCAGGGTTCTACGGATATGGTAGTTTATCACTTGAGGATTTGGGACTGGGAAGGAGCCTCGCTTGACTACCTGGCTTAAGATGCCAGGGCCAAAGCATTTAAGGATGGTGTTATTTGGATACTGAGTCATACAGTCAGAGTCTGGGTTCCTGCGGCCCCACAGCCAGGTCTCTGCACCTATTAGCAAGCCTCCACCTTCTGCAACGAATTCTTCTACCTTCTTGGCATCTGTGCCAGTGAATGAGCAGCAGCAAACGACACTCAAATCACTGGTCAGAAGTTCCGTTTCACTCTACTGGAAGCTGCTGCTTGGTAACATAGACTTCAGAGCTTTCATTTCCGAAGCCAACCCAATCTTGCCTGTCTGATGTCCCATCAGCCAGCGCAAACCATTGAACACAAATGGCAGCATTGTTTCATTAATCATCAAACTCTCATGTCCCCCCAACACCACACGACCACGGCCATAGCGGGCAGCTGCAAGAAAGCAATTGAATGAATTGTCCACTCCCAAGGGAAAGGCCCGCTGCCCATGAACCAGCAGCTGGGAGGGGATTGCTCCTGTCTTGATGTCTATCTCAGACAGCCCTTCCAGGAGCTGCTGCTGGTCATATTTGAGCTCATCCTTACACCTGGAAAGAGACAGTTCTCACATCAGTGAAGAGGAGTGAGTATAGGCAGGGTAGCAGATTGTCCAGGACCTCGGCACTTTTGGTATAAAACCTTCTGCTTGCCTTTAATCCTAATATTCAGGAGGCAGAGACAGGCAGATCGCTATGAGTTCAAGGCCAGCCTGATCGACAAAGCAAGTTCCAGGACAGCCAGGGCTGTGACATAGATAAACTCTGTCTTGAAAAAGAAACAAATGAAAAAAAAAAAGAGAGTGAGCAGAGGAGAGGCAGGTACATCTCACTGTGATGCATCTACAAATCCATTTTAACCAGGAGCGTTTAACATGGCAGTACCTCTATCTATCATACAATAAAGCTTAATATACCTGTAGAACTCATCCTAGTGAAACTTCCCAGAGGGAACTGCTGCCTATTCTGATATGCAAGTTGCTTCTTTGAATCATTAATAGTATTAAATAAACTGAGTGTGTAAATTGCCTGCCTTTGGAAATAAGTTACAGCGGTAGAGCACTCACCACACGTGTGCAAGAAACTTGGGTTTCAACCTTAATACTGGACAGAAAACCAGAAACAACAACAAAATAATGAACTGGAAATTGGAAATGATTGTGCTGAAGGAGAGAAAGCAGACTCATAAATGCTACTTTTCCCTCCATATGCAGAATTTTAAAAATGATGTAAAGATAAAGGAGGATTCTTTAGGAGGAGGACCAGTGGGGGCAATTAAGCCAAAACAGGGTACTGAGGTGACTATGAGGAAACTGTTTCGTATGTGCAGTGCTAGCCTAACCCAATCCATCATTTTGTACAATAAACAAGCCACTAACAAAGAAAAATAAAGGGAATGGACAGAAATGAAAGAAATGTGCAGGAGATGGAAGGGTAGGAGAGAGAAGGGATGGGAGGGAAGGGTGGAGAGGGGAGAAAGGGAAGATGAGAGGAAGGGAAGAAAGGAAAGAACAAAACTGATCACAGCAGGTATGTGTCCGTATAGTTCACCAAAACACAAAAACAAGAAAACCACAAAACAAAATAAAACAAAACAAAAACTCCAGGCTATTGAGTAGAATGTGGGAGGAAGTATTAGCAACATGTGAAAAAGATAAAGAAACAGTTTCTGTAATACGGGAAGGACACTTGATAATCAGTAAGAGGAGATGAAAGTTAAGTGGAATAATTGAGGAGCAGATATTTCAAAAAAGAAGTATGAAGTGCTTTGAATATATAAAAAATTTCTGCACTGGTAATCAGACAACACAAATGAATAAAGTTTCTCTATCCCATAATGGTAATTCCTTAAACCAAAGCTCATCATTTTCCGCACTGGTAATAGTATAGGCTATATTTTGCTGTGAGCAGAAGTCAACATGGCTTTTGTAAACGGTAGTTTTCAATTTCAAAAGACATTTCATAACAAATATTTTGAGTCAGGCCTTTGCCTGATTGGACTAGGTGTAAAAATTTGTTGTATGTGGTGAGCTGTAGATGGTCATGTGGAAGCTTTAACAACAAATATTGATAATAGGTTCACCCTCTGCTCTTCGGCATCAGGCCAGAGCAACTCTCTCCTCTTTGTTGTCTTTTGTTTTTCCAGATAAGGTTTCTCTGTGTAGCTCTGGCTATCCTGAAACTCACTCTGTAGACCAGACTGGCCTTGAACTCAAAGAGCCTCTTGCCTCGGCCTCCCGAATTCTGGGATTAAAGGTGTGCACCACCATTGCCCTGCACACTAGTTACTCTTAATGGAATCTTTAAAGAATAAAAAACATTGGTCATTTGATCCAATCCTACAGTCAAGGGAAACCTACCATTTGTTTCTTTTTTAATCTAATTTTTATTAGATAGAATTTTGATTTTTTAAAATCTAATCTTTATGAAGATCCTGCTCTACGAAGACGATGCTGCAGAGCTGCCTCTAGCTATCTCACCATACTTTGCCACATTTAGCTCAGGTATTACCCTTTCCTGAAGGTCCTACTTAGCTTCAGGAGAGAGGTTCCTGAATGTGAAGCTACACAGTTTATTCATATCACATTTTCCTAGCTATCCTTGGAATAGATTAACATTGTGCCTCATTGATTGACTGATTGATTCATTCATTCATGTTTAATCCTTCTTACAGTACCAGATCTTGCATGGTGTTCTCACAATGCAATGGCAAGCAAAACAGACATAATTCATTTTTTTAAATTTCTGTGCATGAGGGATTATGTGTATAAACGCATATTTACTTGTATGTGTGCTCACAACTGTATGCAGATGAAACTTTAAGTGTGTGCATGCCCATGGTGACATCAATCTGGTGTTTAGAAGTCTTCCTTAATCACTCTCAACTTTATCTATTGATGCTGTATCTCTCAATTGAACCCAGAGCTTACCCATTCAGGTAGCCTACATAGCCAGCTTCTTCCAGGGATCCCTCATCTCTACCTCCCACATACTGGGATTGTTCGGGAGTCTCTATGCCAGCTTAGCATTTGTTGGGGTGCTAGGGATCTAATTCTGGTCCTCACACTTGCTTGGCAAGTACTTTTCCTTCTAAGCCATCTCCACAAATGTGAATAAACACAATTTATTTCTCATATATTTTGTAAACCTTTTCTGCACTTATTTTCAAGTTGTAACCACTCCTTTATAATTACTTATAATGACGGCACTCAATTGTAAATAAAACAAAATATTTCAGTCTCAAGTTATTTAATAGCAAGTCTATTACTAGAGAACATAAGATAGTGTTGCTTAACTAATATGGTGGTTCATATAGGAATGACCCCCATAGTCTCATATCTGAATGCTTAATCACTAGGAAGTGGCACTATTAGGAGATGTGGCCTTGTTGGAGGAAGTGTGTCAATGGGGGTGGGCTTTGAGATTTCAGAAGCTCAAGCCAGGCCCAGAGTCTCTTTCTTCCTCCTGCTTGCCAATCTAGATGCAGAATTCTTGGCTCCTTTTCCAGCACCATGTCTGCCTGTGCGCCACTAAGCTTCCCACCATGATGATAATGGAGTAAACCTCTGAATGTGTAAGCCAGCACTGATTAAATGTGTGCCTTTCTGAGTTCCCGTGACCATGGTGTCTCATCACAGAAATAGAACAGTAACTAAGACAACTAACATAGGTGAAAGCTACATTAGCATTTATAATTATTTAACTCCATGATAACCAACTTATCCACTGCTAAACCGAAAGCTCCTTTAAAAATAGGGTAATTGGGCTGACACTTAACAAGAAAGGGAAACATCACTTACTTGACATAAAGTGTGAGACTGGGTATCTCTTTAGAGACATGGAGCCAATCTCTACTCCCACAGACATCTGTGAAGTACACTCCAGCCACACTTGTCACCTGGTTCCCGGGGAAACTGGACAGCACTTTGTCATGGCCATGTTGACTGGCCCAATACCAGGCCTGGCCCCCAATGAGCAAGCCCCCACCATGCTTCACAAACTGGACCAGCTTCTCAGCCAAACTCTCATTGTAGGCATCAGTGCAGTAAACACCCAGAGCCTCTCCAGGCTCAGGCTGAACCAGTGCCTCTAGACCAGAGTCACCTAGGATGTTTACCAGTGATGCCAAGGAGGAATGCACTGTGATGGGAGCCCCTGGGGAGGGGCAGAGCCAGTTCACTGCATTGACAAGAAATGGGGCCAAGTCAGCATGCAGCAGGTAGCCCTCATGGGATACGACAACCAGGC
>LOEQ01005713.1:72301-83350 GCA_001685075.1 Bramus lutescens
TCTTAGGGTCCTCATTGTTGTCTAGGTTCTCTGGGATTGTGATTTGTAGGCAGGAGTGGAAAGAGCCAAGGAGGCCCTTTGTGTGTTGGGTCCTGGATTGTGCAAGAGTGGAAGAAGCTAGCTGGGCCCTCAACAAGCAAGCAGTAGGCATGATGCATTCATTTCTCCATGTTCATTACTGGGGATGTGGCATGATAGTCTTAAGCTCCCACCTGTATGAATCCCCTGAAATTATGGACTGCAACCTGAAACTGAACTAAAATGAATCTTTCCACCCCTGAGTTACTTTTTGTCAGGGTCTTTGTTGGCCTAGGAGAAACGAAAGCAGACAAAGCGCCTCACTCCTGGGGAACCAGAACCCTTCTTTCAGCCTGCAAATGACGTCCAGGGTCTGCCTCGCCATGGCTTTCAGCTTTATATTCCATTATAGTCTCAGTAAAGGCTATTTATAAACAACCAGAATCTGCCTTGCCATTTTGAGCCTGCAGCAGCTCATTTCTTGCGAACTGCCTTTTTTTCCTCTCCCTGGTTTTTCTGTTTCCCAATACTCATTTACTAAGAGAAGCCAGGTGACCAAGTTTTTGCCTTTAAGAGAAGTCAGGTGACCAAATTTCTGCCTTTCTTCTGACCACAGAGACTAGTTCATAGAAAGTGCAGGATACAGGATTTTAGATGCAAAACGTGACTTTGGTTCATGTAGAGGTCAGATTGTGAACAGGTCGTGTAATAGAAATAACATGCCTTCCCAGTGAGAGATCACTCCATGCACTTAGAGATGAAGGGAAAGATCTTTGCCAGGGTGCCTAGCTGACTGCGGCTAAGGCCCAAAGAAGAGTTGGGCTTGAACAGAAGGTTTTACTAGCTTATGTACAATTTTGGCTTATGCATTCCCCAAATACTGTCATCTTCAAATCTCTTTGGTCTCGTCCACAGGACTTTGAACACTTTGGACAATTTGAACAGAGACAGGAGACTGTAAATCTGGCTGCGCAGGCAGGTAGGGGATTTCCACAGCAAAGCTGTTGCCAGAGTTATTTCTTAAGTACACCTGTGTTGCTCAACTGCAGAATTATGTTTTTCCTGATAAGAGCACAGGGAACTTAATGGCAGACTAGACTCAATGATGGTTGTGACCCTGTGCTGCCCCTCTTCAGCTGCCTTGGAGGTATGACTTTTGGGATGAGCAAAAATATGGCCATTTCTTCATTATGGGCATGGAGCCTAATGATAGGTGGATAAGCATGCACATCCTAGCATCCTAAAAGTAGCTTGTCTCTAACAGGCCTGGCTATCAGACTATTCATCTTTGGGGTATCATGGAGGCAGTGTTCCTTTACCTAAATTCCCCTTGTGTGACTTAATGTCTCCTAAATAAATCTACTAGTAAATCTTTTATAACCATGGTTCTCAACCTGTGGGTCTTAACCCTTTGTCAAATTTCTGTCTCTAGAAATATTTACATTACGATTCATAATAGTAGAAAAACTATAGTTATGATGTTGCAATGATGTAGCTTTATGCTTTGGGGTCACCACAACATGAAAAACTGTATTAAAGGGTCACAGCATTAGGACGGTTTAGAGCCACCGCTGTAGAGCATGCATTTTATTATTTTGCATTTCTTTGATATCCGTACAGCACTGAGAGTCTTCCCCAGCTGACTGCCCAGCCTAACTGCGCGGCACCTTTCTAGTTGTCAAGGTTGTTGAGTGAGTGAGAGGAGAGCCTTGTCCATTTTGAGAATAAGGCTAAACAAGACACTTTAATTTCAGCACTAGCTCAACCTGTCAGCTATAGCAGGGCGACTGGTTTTCAGACAGCTAATAGGCTTGCTTACCCCAAGCAACTTTCAGAAAGAACAGGTATAAGCACACTGCCCTCTGTGTGCTCTTTTATGTAGCTACAGATTAGCCAATACTCTGCTTAGCACATGGATTCTTTTGTCTGTTATTGAGGGTAGCCAGAGACATATGCAAAGAAACCTTTACTTGGACAAAGAAATTGATAGTTTCTTCCCTTTAAAAAATATTTATTTTTTCATTTTATGTGCATTGGTGTTTTGCATACATGTATGTCTGTGTGAGGGTGTCAGATCTTGGAATTACAGACAATTGAGAGCTGCCACGTGGGTGCTAGGAAATGAATCTTAGGCCTCTGGAAGAGCAGTCTTAACTGTTAAGCCATTCCAGAAATGGATACTTCCAATCAACCAATTCTAGAAGGAATACTGTTCACACTCAACATCATTTCAGCAGCAAAGCTAAATAACCAGAAAGAGGTTTAAAAACCCATCTACTGGCTTTGCTTGAAGGTGGAAGGGTAGTGTTTGGTTCCTTAGGTCATAGGAGATCTTATCAGAAATTATAGGTGTGAGAGAACCAGTCTAGAACTTGGAGAGAGAAACATGTTGTCACTACCTAATGATAGGGGACAGGAGGCCATGCATAGGGTAGGTGGCCTATGGAATCTGTTAGCTTCAGCATGTGTAAGTGGAGGATAAGGAGCAAGCATCTTGGATGAAAGGGCATGTGTGTTGATTTGTTTTAAGGACATAGCCCAAATCCCTATTCAAAATCTAGTTATCAGGGTGGGTGAGATGGCAAAGTGAATTAAGGGGCTTGGCATTATTAAACTTTACAACCTGAGTGTGGTACCCAGAACCCATATGGTGGAAGGAGAGAATTGACCCCCAAGAGTCGTCCTCTGACTTCCATATGGACACAACCTCCCTCCCTCCCTCCTTCCTTCCCTTCCTCNTCCCTCCCTCCCCCTTCCTTTCCTTTTTATTTTTTAAAGCAAGCTCTCTAAACCAGGCTGGCTTCAACTCTCTAACTGATGGTGGCCTTGAACTTCTGATCCTCCTGTCTTCACTTCCTGAGACCTGACATTACAGACATGTACCACAATACCCAATTTTTGCAGTGCTGAAGATCAAACTCAGGGATTCATGAATGCTAGTCACATGTTTTACCAACTGAGCCCAAGCCAAACACATATGCCTTTCACTGATAGATGGGCCCAACATGACACCATCTTTCTGTGTGCTGTGGTTTGTGTATGATTCCCCCCCTCAGAACTTAAATTGACACTGATTGTTAGTCTATTAGTAAAAAGTGATGGGCCCTTAATAGGTGATCAGGTCTTCAAGAGGGATATATGCCTTTTCCCAGGAACTTGGAAAATTCTCTCTTGGGTCTAGATGACTCCTGAGAGGATGGGTTTGCACAAAGTGAGGCTTCTCCTATGTTTTCTTCCATATGGGCTAGTGTGTCTTTCCCTCTTTCCAGTATAAGGTGAAAAAACACAAGACCCTGGCCATTGTCTGCTAGATCTTGGACTCTGCAGCCTCTGGATCTATGAACCCAAATTAGCATATTTTCTTTATAAACCACACCTTTTAGGGTATTTTTTTACAGTAATAGAGAACATAATAAACCATAGTGTAACCATGGCTGGTTTGAGAGATCTGCTTGCTTACCACAGGAAAAGGCTAGCTTAGAGAGAAAGAAGCTGGTTCCTGGAGATAGAGCTATTGTTGCAATTGAAGAGGCTGAACAATTTCAGAGCTCAGATCGCTTCAGCAAAAGACAGCCTCCGTGTCCCTTAGATGTTTAAAGAAGTTTCCAAGCCAAGCACCACCTTCTAAGAGGAAGCAGGAAGGAGGATATGACTCAAAAGTGATCATACCTCCTTTTTTATGTACAAAATCTCCAGATCGTCCATCCTACGTCTACACAGATATCTTTTCTCCTTGGTTTGGCCTGTGGTCATATCTGTGGAGGACTGCCTTAATGAAGTTAATTGATATTGGATTAACCAGGACATTGTGGGTAGTACCATTCCTTAGGCACTACCTAAAGGTACATACCTTAGGGATTGTAGTCAAATTCCATTGAAGAATTTCCTCAGAAGACCCATTCCTTTTCTTTGATCTTCAATTAGGAACTAGAATATCTCTACTACTCAGATAGGACCAAGTGGGGAATTGTGAGTTGGGTGTCTGTCACTGGGATGAGAGGCACAAAACAATGTGCTGGTCTAGGTCATGGGCATCTTAGGTGTGATTAGCTGTGACCACTCTAAGATTCCCAGGATGAGTGCTGATTCATCCATGACAACTAACTCACCAAAAGTCAATAGGTCAAACGGCCATTTACTAGAATCTACACATTGACCTATGTGCCTACTACCTAATTTACTGAGCTCAATGGTTTTTGTTTTTTGTTACTTGTACAACACTCAGTGTTTTGTAACAAATGAAGGACATATTTTAATGAAATATAAAAACATATGTCTAATCTAAATTTGGACTAGTTTTTATTTTAATTAGTTAATTTTATCTTATTTTTCTTTTTCATATGTGGAGTACATATTCATCATATTCATGTGGATATGTGTGCTTGCATATGTTTTCATAGGGTGCGTGCATGTCACAGTCAGAGGTTGAATTTGGTATTCTTCCTCAGTCAGTCTTTCATATATACACTATTTCATGGTCTCTCAATGAACTAGTCCAGCTAGCTTATTTTGGAGATCCCTTGTCTATGCTTTATGAGGCACTACAGGGGCTGCCATGCCCACACAGCCCTGACATGGATCTACAGGTGCCTTAGGAAGCATTATAGGGGCTGCTGTGTCCACCCAGTGTTGACCTGGGATCTGCAGGTCTTCACACTTGGATGTCAAGCATATGAACTGCTGAGCCATCTCTCCAGTCCATACTTTATAATTCATAACTACAACTAGAAGATTTTTCAATGGTTCTTTCTACCAAAGACCTCTTACTGTGTGGTTCAAGAGAAACGGAACATAGAATAATCTCTATTGTGCAAAACATAGGTGAAGAGGAAAATATACACTTTTAAAAGTTAATATTTAAGAAACAAAAAGATCAGAAATAGATTAAACTAGACACCATCTAAAGCGCTTACAAAATGATGGTATTATCTTAGTGCTTTCACAAAGCAGAAAAAGTGGCATGGGACTGAGGGTAGAGAGTTTAAGGAGAAAGTAAAAAGAAACAAGCACCAAATTAGTTGTTTGAAATAACAAAACTTTTGCAAAGAAAAAGGGGAGTGAGAAAAGCATAAATAATTGCTATTACGATTGGAAAAGGAGTGAAGTGGGAGGTGATACAGGGATGGCAGAATAGCACAAAGATACTGCGAGATTTTAAACCCAAACGCTTGAAAATTCAAACGAAAATAAATGGGTTGTTTAACACACACCTTCCAAAACTGAACTGAAAATGTTAGCCGATATGAAAATAAAATTTATTATAAAGAAAATTCCAGACTGTGTCTTGTGAGCTATTTAAAAAGTTCAAAGAACAAATAATTTTAAAACTTATGAAACATTCATGGAAATGTCTGCTGGATACTGTGGGCCTGAAGGCTGAAGATGGATGCCCCAACAGTACAAAAGAACTTTGGGTGACTGTCCAGGCAGCAAGAAGTCTCTGTCATTTCTAGAGTTTGGAAGTTGCTTATTTGTTGTTTATTTAGGTAGTATTATATCCTTCTGGAGTCTTTGATGGAGTTGAAGAANTGAAATATATCTCTAGATATCTAGAAAATCTAACTAACATGACTACAAGCTTGACTATTATTGATGATTACTCATTAACAACCTATATTTCATAATTATACATTACATTATTAAATGAACTACACAATCATAATACCTTAATCAAAATCAGAAATACATATACATATAACAAAATTGACCTTATGATAGAAGGCAGAGGAATTCCACATTGTAGAGGGCAGATAGGTTGAATTACCTTATTGACAGCTCTTATATCTGCTACCATTCTCCATTTACCAGATTTCTTTTTAATAACAAACAGAGGAGAATTCCAAGGGCTGGTTGATTCTTCAATATGGTGAGCATCTAATTGCTCCTATACCAGCTGTTCTAAAACCTACAGGCTGTCTTCTGTTAACGGTAACTGTTTAACCCAAGTTGATGTCTCAGTTAACAATTTTAAAGGTAGGGCTGTTGGTACCTCTTAAGGTTTCCTAGTTGCTTTGTGTTTTTGTATAGCCTGAATAGCTAGTGACCTTTGAGTATAGTACCTTATAATATCCTTCCCAGAATTATGAGTTTCTGGGACTGCAGGAATGTTAATCTGGGTATTCCATTACTGCATCAGGTCATAACCCTATAAATTAACTGTGATATTAGCCTCATATGGCCTCAGCCTTCCTTTCTGTCTTTTTGGCCTTATGCATTTAACCCGTCTTGTGCTTTGTTTCACTAGAGATAGGGTTCCAATTACTAGTAATTGAATATCTGCCTCTTGAAGAGGCCAGTTTGGATGCCAAGATTCTGGAGTAATGATACTCATGTCCACACCTGTGTCTATCAAACCCACAATTACAATGCCATTTATATACACTCTTAGCTTTGGTCTTTGATCATTTATAGAAGTATGCCAGAATACATGTTTCCTATTTCCTATTAGAATTTCTGATTTATCCTCCATGCTTATTCCATCATCTAGAACAGTATGATATTTTACAGAAGGCTCTGAATTTTTAATTTTTCCTAGTGAGACATGTCCTTCACAATGACTGGGAGTGACTGGACCACTTTTGGCTTGGGGGCTTGTGAGAGGCTTCCCAACGAATTTCCTGATGGTATTGGGTTGCCTTGTCTGTCTTTTGTTGATCTGCATTGATTGGTTCAGTGTCAGCCTTTGCTATACCTTCTACACACCTGAAGTCTGAGTCTTCCTATTCTTGTTATTCCCAGAGGAGATATTATTCCTAGGAATTCCTTGTCTGCAATCCCTTCTCAGATGTCCTACTCTTCCACAATTAAAACATTTGACATTTTGATGTCTCCTCATTCCTTTGGAAATTGTTTCTCCTACTCAAGATTTAGTGTTATAGTCAAATGTCTTAATGTTCATTGTATACAGCATCCATTCATCCATAGGTGCTGATCTAACCTTTGAAGTCCCAAGTATCATTTTGCAGTCTAAGCTTACATTTTTGAAAGCCAGAGATTCAATAAGTACTTATCTAGCATCTGGGTCTGTTACTCCTATTTGTACAGCCTTAGTTGGTCTTTGTAAAAAGTCACTAAAGGGTTCTCTTTGGCCCTGTTTAACCCTGGTATATGATTCAATTCTTTTTCCTGGATCTTGAAACCTGTCACAAGCATTTAAGCCTACTTTGTTGCATAGGGGCAAGATTTGTTCATCGAAAAGGGCTTGAGCCTGTGGGTCAGCATAAGTGCCCTCACCAAGAATTTAATCTTGGGAAGTCTCAAGTCCTTTTGCTTTATCCTGTTGTTCTAAAATTTTAGCCTCTTCTCTGAAATATCATTTAAACATCAGTTGAGGCCTGTCATTCAGGACTGCTGAAACTAACTGAAGCTAATCATTTGGCATGGCTTTAATGCTAGAAGCCCATGTCTTTACCATCTCCCTAACAAATGCAAAATTTAAGCCTAAGTTACTACAGCTTACTTAACTTCTTTTAGATCACTCATTCCTATAGGTATCCATCTACCTTCTTTGGTTCCTTTTGGGCCTTTAGAATTTGATGCTTTGACAGTTTAGATTACAGGATAATAAGCTAAAACCCTGGGTAAGTCATCTCTGACATCTACTGGTAATGTTAAATCTTGTCCTTGTACCTTCTTTCTCTGCTCATCGGCTCCAATAATTTCCTCAATCATTTCAAATCATTTTACTACTGTCTTTTGTAAAGCCTGAATCTCTTGGCCTGTACATATCTCTAGTGATTTCACTGAAGCACCTAGCCTCTGGTCAATACCCTTACACATGGATTCAATTTTGTCTGTTAAATTAATGTTACCCTTTTCAATAGTATAAATTTCTTCAGATAACTTTTGATTTTTGATGGTATTAATCCTGTCAGCTAACTGTTCATTATTAGTCTGTAAAGACTGTATTATTTCTAAAAGTGCCTCATTCTTGGCTCTGTTATCAAACCATTTTACTAAGAATATAATATGAAGAAAAAAAACTGAGTCCCAAAATCCAATAAATGGATATATCACAATAACCATATAAGCCTTGTGGAATACAATCCACAGTATTAGCAAAAAAGTTACTAAAATCCTCTATGGTAATATTGTTTACAATTCTATAACTTTCAAGTTTACTGATTTATTAATTAATAAAATTTTTACCTTGTGTTATGTTATGAGGTCTGGAAAATTGTTTTCTTGTGTAATAATCTTAATTGTTCAGCAGGTGTCATGGTTGCAGAGTCATGACCAGCATTGCACCCTGGTGACATGAACAGTCCTGAGCCGCTTCAGTTTTTTTTGCCTTGATGCTGGTTAAACACTGAGAGATATCCTTTGTTTGTCATTTTAGAAGCAATTAAATTACTTCTATACATGGAGCAAGAAACCCAGAACTTATGGGCAGGAAGCACAAACTGCAAATTGAGCAAATCATCACATGGCAGGGAACATGGCAATGGGGGTGTGTGCAAGAGCTTGGGAAATTTCCAAGTTGCCAAAGACAGTTAACTCCATTTTGGTGGGTCTTACAAAAACCTGCTTAGTTAAAAGTAAGTCAAGTGGGAGGTGGTGGGAGACTTTCTGGGTAGTGGACCAGTTAAGCTTTTGAGCCAGTCCACCTGGTAGGTGTGGAGTCCAGATCAATGTGGGTGTCAGATGAATAAGGATGTTAAAAAGAAATCCCACACTAGCTCAGAATTGAGTTTAATAGAGGGTTATTTATTTAGGGGCAGACTCACAGATTACAATCCTCCGCACAAATGGAAAACAAGAGCTGAATCATGCCCATGGAGAAGAGGCCAGATGTGCATTTTACAAGTGGGCGGATAACTTAAAGGTTATTGGCTGTAGGAATTCCTACAGCAATTTGAATGATTATCATTTGGAGATAGCTTCTGGCTTAGGACTGGGGGCTTGTGTCCACTTCTTCTCTCACACTGGGGGCTCCTAGGGCCCAAACCTGTGTAGGTTCTGTGCATAGTGCCGCAACTTCTGTAAGTTTCTATGTGCATCGATCCTGCTGTGGTTAGAATACCTTTCTTTCCTTGGTGGTTTCTGTCCTCTCTGGCTCTTACACTCTTTTCTCCTCCTCTTCCTCAGGGTTTCCTGAGCTGTGAGGGGTGGGAATTGATGGAGACACCCCACTTAGGACTGAATGTTCCATGGTTTCTCACTTTCTGCACCTTTTCCAGCTGTGGGTCCCTTTTTTAGTGTTTATTTCTGTCTGTTTTAGGAAGAAACTTCTTTGATGATGGCTGAGCAAGGCACTGTTCTATGAGTGTAGCAGAATGTCATGAGGAGTCATTTTATCATTATGTCCCCTTAGTAAAATGATAGTATTTGGTTTCCCCCTAGGTCCCAGGCCTATCTAATTTTGGGATGTTGGCCACTCAAGCAGTATCAGGAATGGGTTCTAGCGGACTTTAATCCAATCAGACTGGTTGATTGGTCTAATGAGAATTGTGGCACATTTTGCATGAAGCTCACCATTGCAGACTGAAGAATTTGTAGCTCAGTTGGTTGTTATCTTTCTCTTTGGTATTATGCTGAGTACCTCCCAGTACTGTGGACAATAGTCAGTAGATGTGAAGGCTCTATGTTAGCACCAGCTCAACTTCTCCATATTCAATGAATTGTGTAGGTGTTGTCTTCAGCAATAGTGCCTTACTATCAGTTTGTAGAGAACAGCTGAAAGATTTAGCATAAGCCTAGGTTGTCTGGAGGTTCTCATGGGGTCCCTTTGGTCAACAAAGTGATTGCCTGTAACTTATTCCTAGTACAGGAGGCTTTATTTGATGATGAAAGATGTTCAATTTGGCTTTTGATTTCCTTGTTATTAGGCATTCCATTTAGATCACCTTCATATGCATATGGTGCAGGAGGTCCTTCTGTATTTGTGTTGATTTCATTGGTTAATAAAAAAAAAACTGCTTTGGTCCTGGTGATAGGGCAGAACTTAGGTAGGCAGGGAGACAGAACTGAATTCTGGGAGGAAGAAAGCAGGGTCAGAGAGAGCTACCATGGAGATGCCAGGTCAGACATGCTAAATCTTTTTTGGTAAGCCACAACCTTGTGGTTACACAGATTTAATAGAAATGGGTTAAATTAAGATGTAAGAATTAGCCAATAAGTAGTTAGAGCTAATGGGACAGACAGTTTTTAAATAAATACAGTTTCTGTGTAATTATTTTGGGTGTAAGCTAGGCGGCCAGGACCAAAAGCAGGCCCACTCCCTCTACAACATGTGGATGTTTTAGAAAGTTTCTACTGTATTAGTTTTCCATATGACCCCTCCAATGGCCATTAGCCTCCGCTGTTCATTGTGTACATATACCACATTTTCTTTATACATTCTTCAATGAGCAACACTGACATTGTTTCCAGGCTCTAGGTATATGAATAGAGCAGCAATAAATATGATTGAGTCAGTGTTATATAGTAAGATGATGTTTCCTTTGGGTTTATGCCCAAGAGTGGTATAACTGGGTCTTGAGGTTGATTAATTCTCAGATTCCTCAGGACCCACCACACTGATTTCCATACTGGTTGCAAAAGTTTGTATTCCCATCAAGAATGGATGAGTGTTCCCCTTGCTCTATGTCCTCACAAGTGTGATCGGTAATTTGTTTTATTGATCTTGGTTATTCTGACTAGTATAAGGTAAGATCTCAAGTAGCTTTGATTTTTATTTCCATGGTGACTAAAGATTTTGAGTATTTATTGAACACTCTCAGCCATTAGTACTTCATCTCTTTTGAGAATTCCCAATGCCTGTATTCCATTTTTAAACTGGGTTATTTATTTTCTTGATTTCCAATTTGCGAGTTCTTCATATATTTTAGACATTAGCCCTTGTGACAACTATTCTTGGTTGCCAATTTGACTACATCTGGAATTAACAAAAACCCAAATGACTGGACATACCTGTGAAGGATTTTTTTAATTAAGTTAATTGAATTGGAAGGACCTGCAGAAGGAGAGCGGCGGGCTGCTTCCCGCCAACTTCACACCCGAAATAATTACACGGAAACTGTATTCATTTAA
>LOEQ01005713.1:88161-112968 GCA_001685075.1 Bramus lutescens
TGGAAAATTTTAATAATAATAATAATAATAAATTAATTAAAAAAAGAATACAACTATCTTGAGAACTGAAATACCTTGGTTCAAATTCCTTCCCAAGGCTGGGCCCCCTAAGACAGATGAGTCTATGCTGAGGTACAGAGAAAATTAGATACCAAAACCTTTGAGAGATTTGATCTGGTTAGTCAAAATTCAATAATGAACACAGAAAAAGAATAGAGATTACTAAACTTTTGTCTATTTTTTGGGCAAATATTTGCTAAAACTGCAAATCTGTTGAGAATAAGCTCTACAGTCTATCATTGTTATGGACATCTGCCAAACCATGAATCTTTCTCTTCTCTGCTTTGACTCTAGAACTTGTTTAATATCCCTGTCATTTTCTCCTGTATGATGAGGTAATGTTAACGGTGTCGGCCTTGGAAGTTTATTGGAATTATTATCCATGTAACCCAGAAAACAGTGTGCACAGAACCTAGGATAATGGAAGACTCTTCCTTATGTCCAGAAACCTTTGTATTCATGTATATAGCAAGTATTTCCTCAACCCCTTTCAGTTGCAAAGCACACATCAAGTACCAATGGAATGTTAATATCTAAGGAAATGGTCCCTGAGTTGAGGATGTGCTGATGGGATGTCAGAAGGGGCATTCTCTAGGTTCCTTATCACAGGAGCTCTGGGCTCTAAAGAGAGACTGGAATGATATTGAAAACAACCCAAAATACATTTTAAAGACAAATGGTTCAGAAAAATAGTTAAGGCAGTGAGAATCTCAAGCCAGAACACAGTGGTAAAGCTGGCAGTGTGGTCCTTCCTCTTTCCACCCCACCGCTGCCCCTCCTGCTCCACATCCCTTACTTCTCCACACTCATGTACACCTTCATGGGGTGATCCTGCCAGGAAGGCAGGTGGGCCAGGCTATCAGCCACTTTCTTCTGGACAGGCCAGCCCCATGCTTTAAAGAAGGGGACCAGGTTTTTCTGCACGGTTTCAGAGAACTTCTTCACCCATAAGTTCATCTTGCTCTCATTGTTGTTGGGGAGGTCAGAGAGGGTTTGGTATTCAGCAAAAAGCTGGATGAATGGCTCCCATCCAAACGTCTCCTGGAGCTGGAAAGAGAAAGAAGGGGAGGAATATGGTGTTGAGTTTGTGAATGTGAATGCTGTCTGTGTGCATGGTCCTAGGTATATCTCGCCATCAGGGACTGCTTCACATCACCTTCAAACCTGTTGTTTGTCCCATCTCCCGTCACGTGTTTCCATATAAATGCAACCTTATTGGATCACAGCAGCTCTTGACAGTCAAACTCTATCCTGCAATCTAGGACAGATGCTCTCCAGAATGCTAATGGATAAAGAGCCACTCAATAAAAGACAGTTACTATTATTAGCTTTATTTTTTTTAATATATTATCCAGATCTTAACACTTTTCCCCAACCTGACTGAATTAAGTTACTCATTGACTGAGACCATGTCTCATCCAGTCTTCAAAATCAGTGAAGGGAAACATTAGAGTGTAGCAGCCTACGAATCCAGGGCTTGCTGTTAAATCCCAACTCTAAGTTCGAGATCTGCTGTTTAAGTGGGTGCTTTTGAACAAGTTGGCTAAATTCTCAACTTATGGTTTATGAACCTCTGTGACAAGTGAGCACTATAAGTCCCCTGCACAGGGTTGGAGTAGACAGGGCAAAATGTCTGCTGTGGCCAGAAGCTTTGACGACTGGCCAGGAAAACCAGAAGCTTGTTTTTTGGGAGGGGGCAGGAATAGATGCTTACGTACAGGAAAAGGACTAATTTTATGATGTCATTGTTCTCCTATTGCTTGGTTATTATTTATTCAAACAATGTTTCTGCTTCTAGTGAGGTAGTCAAAGCCTGGAACCTTGTTAGTAGATATATTTCCTACAATACCAACTTGTAGCTATGTCTACAAGTAGACGTATCAAGTAGATATGTCTCTGCTGTTACAGAGGCTGGTAACAGTTCTCAATCCATAAAGGTAAGGAAAACAAATTATAATCAAACAACGGCTATTATGAAAGAGTTATTAGGAGACGAAGGGCAAAACCAGTGAGAGGAAGAGTCTGGAATATGAACCCAGGCCTTCCCTTTATGTCAAAGATCAGGATAGTACAGAAAAAAGTGCCGGCTAATTTCTCAACATACTTTCCATTACCTTGTACACTCCAAAATCCTGGGTCTGGGATTGGGAGAGGTGTCACTTTTATCATACAAATACATGAGCTGAGAGATGCTATCAATGATCCACATCAAGGGGTGGTGGTAGTGGCTCCAGGTTTGGGGGGTCATGGAGGAATTGGAGCACTCTTAGGAAGCAGGTTACTACATGACTGATTAGTCTGTCAGTATCATGTCCTTGAATGTGTGCTCAGTACCTGTAGATATGTCTCCAGCGCTGTCCAGACATTCCAGTTAGACAGGGGTGCTCCCTTCTGAAGATGGTCTCTGATCCTCTTCTCTCGTTCTTCAGGTTTCAATGCAGGGTGGGCCTGAGCCCTGGGAATCCCCAGGACTGTCTCATGCACATAGACTGACCAGAGATTGCAGGTGGCCTCGGTGGTGTGGGGAGGGAACTCCCAGCCATGGCACTGCTGATTGTGACCCAGCTCATGGATGGGTCCCCACAGGCCCTTACTTCTCATGTCTGCCAAACTGACGAGCTCCTGCACAGACTCCAGAAGGCACATGATGGGATACCCTGAATGCATCCAGCCTGAGGAAGCAACAGAAAGATGGAGCATGAAAGTACGGTCTGCCTCCACTTTCTCCTTCTACTGTTGAGCTTTTCCTCCACAATTCTGCTTGTATCCAGTGATTCCAGAATATCTGTGCTGTTTGACTTTTCTACAGCAATTGACACCTTCCCAGATTCAACCAATTAAGGTTTGTCCTCATCCTCACCCTGACTCTGAAGGGTGGGAAGATACTTTACAGAACTGTCCTTGCTGAATTTAATGCTTTGTTTTCAAGATCTCCCTTTGCCTGTGACACTATGACGTGATGTCCTATGTCCAGACTAGAGAAGTTAGGGTAATGTCAGTTTTCCCACAAATCAGCATTCCTAACAAGATTTGCATGTCATAATAGAAAAAGTTTTGTAGATAAAAATTTAGCTTTGGGACTCTTAACTGATTCCCTACATTTATGTATCTTCTCTGCAGAGTCCTTGGTTCCCATAACTACCTCAGACTGCTTTATGCACCTCCCCTCCATTTTCAGTTATGACTTATGTCTGAAGAAAGTAGTCCATATTAAACACCCTTTTGAAAAGATAATGACAGCCACTGGAGACCTCCCAGCACCGAGTTTCTGGTCACAATTACTGACTTAGGAAAGTGCATCTTGTAAGATGCCAATGATTGATCTTTTATTTGTAAATATCTTTCATTCCCATCATGGTCCATGCTTTTATGTCTTTCCCCTTTGCATTTTAATAATAAAATTATGCTTTACAATGCTTGGGCACAAGAAAGGTAAAATAATAACAAAACAGAGTTTGCTTACTGGGAGCACTCCCCTGGAGCACTCACCAGCTGAGATTTGCACATCAGCGACTATTCTCTCAGGTCTTTGGAAAGGGAAGGGCTGGGCTGCAAGCCTGGCCACAGCCTGCATCATCTCATCCCAGAACTGGAGCAGAGGCTCAGGGTCCTCCAGAGTCTTGAGGTTTTCAGTTGGTACTGTCAGGATGATGTTGTCTGTAGCCAGTTCTCCCCAGGGGCCCACGTTATCCTGGATACAGCTTTTCCACTCCTCCAGCGATGTCTTCCCTGGAAGTATATAGCATGGAACCTCCAACCTATTTCTCATTGACTGGAGAGACAGAGACAGAGAAAAACAGAGAGAGAGAGAGAGAGAGAGAGAGAGAGAGAGAAACAGAGACAGAGATGGAGGGAGGGGGTGAGGGAGACACAGAGGAGCAGAATTCCAGAAGGAAAACACTGAAACCATGTCCTACTAGCATGCAGGTCCATAGGCTGGAGGTGAAGGACAAACTACAAGATCCCTCTCTTTTGTATCAAATTCTCCATTGACAAAGGTGATTCTACCTCCTGCCTGCAGATTCATGATGAATACTTCTGTCTTTTCCCCTCTGTTGATCCTTGTTATTCTCCCTCTTCAATCACAACCTCCTAGTCACCAAGACACCTGTAGTAAATCTTCCCTCAATGTCCAGTCCACTCACCTAGCTTGTAGTATGGGGCAGGCACTGCTTTCTGGATGGTAACAGAGACAGAGCCCAGCTGACAGTCCTTGGGCACAATGACGTACAGGAGACCACCCCAGAGGCAGGAGACTGACCGCTGGGTTCGGTCCATACAACACTGGTAAGTTACAACAGGGGCTCGAGACAGCTTCTTGGCCTCGCTTAGGTCATCAGTGTGACATCCAATCTGCACCTGCACAGGCGATTGCATCACATGAAGGGAACTGGAGCACCCAAGAAGTATATAGTGCTTTGTTAGGGGCATAGGGAGGGTGGACTTCATATGTGAAATCCCAGCTTTCCCCTTTCCTTGATGTTTGCAATCTGTGAAACTCTAGCACTCCAAAGTCTTCCAGACTTCAACATAAGTTTAAGGTCTTCTTAGGGGTGTGAAACAGTCCAACAGTGGATTGCTCTTTGATGCGCATTGACTAATGAGGCATAGCTGATGAGGGACTCATGGAGTCACACTACTAGGCAGAATCCTGGACTCTTACATTGAACTTAAAATACAAGGTGGCTCAGTTTTTTTATGTGAGGCAGGGCATCCCAGTCAATCTATTGTGAGCAGATAGTAGTCCTTTCACATGCTACAGAGTCTAGCCAAGAAGCAGAAAATTCCAGAAAACTATCAGCTCTCCAGCTCTCCTTTTCCCAACTCATTGCTAAGTGCTCTGTGGGATTTCCTCTTTGCCTTTGTCAGACTGAAGCAGATAAATCTGATATATCGGAATGCCAAAGTAAGTGCCCCTAACTGTAGTAAGGAAACGAGGCTCAGAACTGAGAGGGCAGAAGAATTTAGCTTCTGCATAAGTTCATTTCTTCTCATGATAGAGGTAACAGGATTAATCACATCCTGTAGGAGTCAAGGTGAAGAAGACGAACTCAGGCCTCTGCATTCAGGAAAAATGGTCAGTGCTGCTATGTAAAGTCACTTTTCCTTATCTCTCTAAGGAGGTAAAATTATCACACTTGGAAATCAGGCTTAGGAATGACCTTGCATGATTAATAGCTTGTAGTTTCTGCTGTTCCTTCTATAAAGGGGGCAGAAGAACCCTCTCCTGGAGTCCTTCTGGTTAAAGTAGGGGAGATATAAATAACTATGTGATGTGGGAGAGTCTTGGCTATGTTTGGGATTGTACTGATTCCAAGTGTCTGCCTTACCTTCAGGCCAGCAGTGGCAGCAGCTTCAGAGAGAGAGACCTCTGCACTTTGTCCTTCCAGAAGGTAGAGACCAGTGCTCATCCAGGCTTCACAATTACCTGACAATTCATAGAAAGCTGAGTTCTGTGTTCCTACGGGGACTGACTCTACCTGGAGCCTCCCACAGATGGAACTTTTCTTCCATGACCTCCAAGTTATTCATCCACACTTCCTGTACCCTTTCCTCCTTGGCTTTAATTAAGCACCACCCCAGCTTCCATTGTCTTGGAAGTATCTAGCAAAGCAAGGAGCTATCCTTGTTGAGGATCAGAACCTCCCAGGTTCTGCAAAGTGAGCCAAACCCACCTTCTCCCAGGCCAAGAATATTGCCAGCATTCTCTGCTCACTCTATACCTGGGTTGGTTCCATTGATCTCCACAGTGATGGGGTGCTCCGAGGGGCAGAGATTGGAGGAGCAGGTCTGAGTGCCAAGTTCCTGGGCTATCTGGGAGCAATCAGTCCCAGAATGTGCCAGCTCTGTGGCCATATGGAGCACTGCAGCCTCACAGGAGTGACTGGAAACTGGATTTTTCTTGCTCACAGCTGGAAGGCCTGCCTTCCTAAGCATCTTCCTCAGGAGCCGGTGCAGAGACAAATAAGCAGGAACGCCCTGTGCAGGAATCTGGAGGAAGCCTGCAGCATCTACTCCCAACCTTGCCAAATACTTCTTTTCCAAGTCCCCACCCTCTTGGTTCAACACAGCCTGGAACTGAGAGAGAGCCCTTCGAAAGTGGTAGTTCCTTATCTCTGTAGGAAGGACAGGGAAAGAGCCTGGGCTGAGGGTACGAGGCAGGATGCTGAGGCCAAATGTGTTGAGGATGACATTTCCAGGGAAACCAGCCAAAGCAGATCTGCCTGTGTTTTGCGAAGCCCACCACCAGGACTGGCCACCAATGAGCAAACCCCCACCCTCAGCAACAAACTCCTGTATTTTCTTGGCATCCTGCTCATTGTAAGCCCCACAGCAGTAGACACACATATCATTGGTCAAATGGGACTCCAGACTGCAATTCAAACCATGATCCAACAACAGGGAATGCAGATTCTTTAGACTTTTGTTCACCCCAATATTGCCCTTCTGGTCTCTGGCCAACCAACGTACAGCATTGAACAAAAAGGGCTCCATCTTAGGAGCCCAAAACATGGCCTCGTGGGCAGCCAGTACCACACGACCACGGCCATAGCGGGCTGCTGCTAGGAAGCAGTCAAGGGAGGTATTGAGCCCCAGAGGGAAGGCTAGGGACCCATGCACCAACAGCTGTGAGGGGACACCTCCAGTCTTGATGTCCAACTCAGAGATACCATCCAGAAGCTGCTCCTGGTCATGCTCAATCTCCTCCCAACACCTGTGAAGAAAGTGAGAGAGCTGAAGAGACTGTATTCAGCTAATGAGCCACTCATTCTAGCCCACCAAGTATAGAAAGATGACGAGGTTCACAATCTTTGTTTCATACTAATATTATCTGGGGGATTTAATAATGTATGTCTTTTCAACATAGTGCATTTTTCATCATCTCACAATTAATCACATATCATTCACGTTTGCTATTCCTTAGCAACACACTGAACACCAGTGCTCCTCATAATTGAGATTATCATAAATTTAAAGAGAGAGGTAGTGGCCTTATTCATATATATTAAAATACAGATTCTCCAAATAAACCCCTCCAAGAATTCTTGACTTTAGTTGGTCAAGTGAATATTGTAGCTCAAATTTCATGTGTCTTGAACATTATCAAAGTGTATAAACAATGCTGGAAAACCTGCCATATTGTAGAAAGACAACACTCATGCTATGCTTCCCCTGGAGTAAGTCTTCAGGTATATATAAAAGTATAGACACATCACATTGAACTCTCCACAGGCTTGCTCAGAAAAGGAGCGTGTTACAAGTAAAATTGCTCTTTACTTCTACCTACTTTATATATCTTTTAGAAATCTTACTTAGGGCAAGTGAGATGGCTCAGAGGGTAAAGGCACTTGTCATCAACCCTGATGACCTGAGTTCAATCCCTGGAAGGAGTGAACCATCTCCTGAAAGTTCTCTGACCATGGCATGCGCACCCACCTACCCACCCACATGCACATCAGACTCATACGCACACACACATATATGTACATCACACACACACACACACACTCTAAATAAGTAAGTGCAAAAATATTAAAAATTTGCACTTTACTCTGACAGGAGTATTTACTATCTTTTACT
Source organism: Bramus lutescens (assembly GCA_001685075.1). Taxonomy (NCBI): domain Eukaryota; kingdom Metazoa; phylum Chordata; class Mammalia; order Rodentia; family Cricetidae; genus Bramus; species Bramus lutescens. Next base: position 95,803 of record LOEQ01005713.1, read on the forward strand.
GAGAAGCAATTAACATTAAACATATATTTTTAAAAGGTTTTGTATTTCAAAATTAAAAAAAATTTCTAGATGCATTAAGAATGAAACGATAGGAGATAGATAAATAAATCATGTTAACATTGTATAGTAAGCAAGTAAATAAATGGTATTGGGAAAGCTGAGTGGAATGTAAAAATTGGACCCTCAAGACACTAAGCCAAATTTAAAATAGGCTAAACTTCAAAAATAATAAAACTAGACACTGAAACGAGACACATATTTGTCAAAATGTGTTCTGGGATCATCCTGACTATTAGAATTACAGATCATTTAAATCATTTTATATAATTTTATCATTTCAATTTGAAAAACAGTGTACTTTTAAATATAAATCAAATACTTTTAAAAGTAGAATTAGTAAGCGTGTTTAAGCAATAAGTCAAACACTACTGAAAGAAGTCTATCTTGTGCCGTGTTCCTCCTTAATTCCACGTCAGCGCAGAGCAAAACAAGCATGGTGTCTCATTTCATCATCTCATTTTCAAATGGACACAGCAAGGGTCATGTGGGTTCAGGGTTCAGTTTTGTTTTTTTCCCCTTTTAGAGGCTCAAGCCTTACTCTGAGTTGTCCTGACACTGAGCTGCAAGAATCGGCAGTAAGACAGGCCACCCTCAGTGTTCCCCCACCATCTCCTGAAAGGCTTCTAGAACTCTGAGCTGCTGCTGGAGAGCTTTTGGAGGAGTGGTCCTTACAGCTATCTCAAGGTTTGCATGCTGTGCTGGCACACAGCTGCTATGATCCAGGGAGCGGGTTATTCAGCGTTTTGATAGTCAAAGTGCGATCATTGTATTTTGGCAAAATAACTAGATAACTATTGTAAGCCACATTTTTGCAGTGATTTCTGTCATGGCTCAGCCATGATGGGTTCATATGTTCCAGGGTAGGGGCATGTGGATTAGAAATGTTAGGTAGGAGGAACAGAGACATGGAAGAAACACAGAGAAACAGGATAGTACCAGGAGGGCAACTCAGTGTATATTGTATACTGAATTCGCCCCTGTTTAATTTTCATGTGCTTTTATAACCCAATACAAAAGGGGGGTGGGGAGTAGGCAAAAGACTGCTTTGACATCTCACAAAGGACAAGAACAGTTACTTGCTTAAATATTTGAGATATCAAGTCATTACTTCCTGAGTAAAACATTTGATGTTTTGGGCAGGATTGCAGTGAATACACTCTAGACCAAGTATCCTGTGGGGAGCCACTCCCTAATCAAATTTCTTGTTTTAAAATGAAGGAGCAGGAATAGGTTTGAAAGAGAAAGGAAGCTCAAACTCTCTGACCTTTAGTCAAGGTGGAACAGACTCACATCTGTGCTAAAAGAACTCACAGATGCACTAGTTAATAAAGTGTCTGATATACGGTAAGCCACTAACATGCTAGTGATTGTTTTATGCATATGAATACACTAAGAAGATCTGATTATTAGGGACTCTGTACCTGATAAATAAGGAATACAGTAACGGTCATTTTTACAGTCTGAATTTCACCCCACCCTAAATCTATATGTTGAAGTGTAGATGGCAGCACCTCAGAATGTGACCTTGACTGAAAATAGCATCATAGCTAGCTAGGTAAAGACCAAACCTTATTCAAGTAGGGTGTCTCAATATGGTTGGTGCCCTTATCAAGAATGGAGACCAGAACACTGAGCAAGCAACAAGAATACCAAGTGTCAGTGATGTCCCTAAGATGATGCTTCTAGACGTCAAAGGACAGGCCAGCAATGATGGCTTTCAAAATACATGAATCAGAGAAAGGTACTGTACAGCCTTTCCCACATGCTCAGGAGGGATTAACCTACAAATATTTTCATCTCAGGCAATACCTCCAAAACCCATGAGGTCATCAATTTCTACTGCTTTTGAAGGGTGCCCTTTGTTACAGAAGCTCTAGCAAAGTAATACAATGCTTGGCTAGGTGCAGCATGCACCTTATCCATCCACAGCATCGCTAGCAAAGACTTCCATGTACACCTGCTTATGTGCTATTCCCCAGTCACAGTTTTAAATTTTGCATTACCATTGGTTGTGAATCTTTTTTACAGGACCTTGATTCATTCGTTTCATACCAATTCCTACCTGGCAATGGTCAATGTTTATGGATTATATGAAATACAAAACTGAAAGAACAAAGCTGCTTACAACCTGAGGTCCTTGGACAATGATCTTTCTGCTCCACAAGAATGTGGTGAGGGTAAATCACCACAAACAGGTAGTCAGCTGCTCTTGGAGCCAGGAGGGAAGAAGCTTTGTGGATTTATGGCCCTACCCTTCCCTTAGGCAGATGAAGTTGGGTGGGGTGATGCAGAAAGGAATCTCGTTGCCTTCAGGACCTTTCAGCAATGATTTTCAGTTAAGGAACCTGTCAGGTTTGGGGAGGGAGGTACTTTGGCCAAGACTTCTCAACAGGGAACTTTATGGAAACCTCAACAGCAAGACTGTAAGAAGAGGTAGAGCAGAACCTAAGCTAGGGATCTTTTCAGAGTTCAGAGTTTAAAGGTGTAGTCAGCCCTTTTTCATTGTTTACTGGAACTCAGTCTTGTACTGTCTTCCATAATGCAAAGTTCTCTGCAGAGCTAACATTGGAGGCACGGATCACCTTTTCTCCCATGACAGCTTTGCCTTGTATGTTTTTCATTAATTTATATAGTTTACAAATATTGTTGAGCTCTGCTTTTTCACACATGGGGCACTTAGGATTGAGGGATTAGGATTTAGTTTCCCTGGTAGGCAGAGAGTTAGGACAGGAGTAATAACAAGATAATAAAGATGCTGAAATTTCAAGATTCCTCCCCCTCCTAACCAGAGACAAATGTCTCTCAGGGTTTTTTTTTTTNTTAAAGGCCTGGTGGCTTTTGCTCCCATCAGTAGGGGCCCTGCCAAGGGACTGACTCAACAAGTTCATGTCTGATTGCAATGGTAAAAGTGGCACAGGTCGCCAAAGGGTAACAGCAAGCAATGAATGGGAGACCATGAATAGGAGAAGGGGGGAGGAGAGAAAGGGGAAGAGCAGAGAGGCAGAGAGAGAGAGAGAGAGAGAGGAGGGGTGAGATCAGGAGAGAGACAGAAAAAGAGAGCTAAGGCTGAGAGCTGAAGGAAGATCTGACTTGGGGGGAGAGGTGCGGGGCTTGTCTCTTAAAGGGACAGGACAGATCATTACACTGATGTGGAGCTGTGGGCAGATCTGCTATCTGTCTTTCTTCAAACTGACCAACCACAAGCTAAGGAAGGAAGATTCCCTCAAAGATTAGAAAAAAACAAAACAAAACAAAACAAAACAAAAAAAACACCCCAGACCTCCAGGAGAAGCCTCTCTGCCCTGCTTTGTGAAGGGTCTTCTTTCTTGCTGTGTATTTCTGTGTATATTTGGCCTTTTCACCCCTTATAAAAGCCTTACTTTACCACCTGAATCTGTCTGCTGCTATATGCTATGTTTGAGATTTTTGTCTCCCAGAGATTTTTCTTGTCCTTTAATTTTTAAATAACAAGGAAAACAAAACCAATCAAGACCCCAAGGTGGTGACAGAATGAAACACTGGACAGGACAGATGACATTCAGACCTTGTCCAAGCTGTACTGTACATTCTGGAAGACTAGAAGAAACATTAGCAAGTAGTGGCCAGGTGGCTAACGTGGAGGCAGTGCTAGGTGATGTGCCCAGAAGTTGGGAAATATGGTAAAGTGGAACTCCAAGACAGTTCTGGTTTAATAGGGCTGGGAGAGGGCTCTGTCCTCAGGGTGTTCATGTTGACTTTGTATAAGGAGGATCTGCATCTTAAGAGCTAAGAGATGCATGATAGAGAAAGCACCTTGAAAGTCAAGTGTTGAGATATATTGTTTAGATTTTTTTTAATAACCAGATTTCCAAATACCTTGATACCTTAAATTTTTAAATTAAATAAGACATTTTACATTGCATGTTATCATGTTTGCCTTGATAGAGAAAGCCAAACTATTTTAAAGATGTGACGTGATCATGAAATAATTATGAATTATGAAAAGTAGCAGTGTGAAAAATTACTTTCATAGAAATCACAGAAATCGTCTGTGTTAAGGTCTAAATAGCCTTGCCAAGAATGAAGTGTAGAATTTAACAGGCATTTAGCAAACTACATATGAACGAAGTAAGAGATATGGTATACTGAAGAGACAGACTAACAAGATAATCCACTTGGGGTTGTTCCTTTCATAGCTTTCGGCACTCAAACACATGGCATCAATTAGTCAATTGCATGAATGGTGCTTAGTGAGGCCAGCTAACTTGCTCATGGGCACAAGGCCAAGAAAAGTGAAAAACTGGGGTCCAGATTCAGGCCTCCCTGACGCAAACACCATGACTTTAGTTAAATCTTTCTTGGCTATCTCAGAAATACTATCAAGAGATTAAGTAAATAGTTACATAGTAACACATCTACAAATGCATTCTTCATATCAAAGTATAACATTATGGAAGGCCAGAATGAAACACTAAAATTCTACTAACATTAATTGATCTTTATAAAATGAACTAAAAAAAAATAACTTACACCTAAAGTTGCTTGCTAAGGGGAATCTATTTTTCCTAGGACAACAAAAAATGGAGTGAGATCTACCGACTGCTGATGATTATGACTTATACCTATGAAAACCACGTTTCAAAGTTTTGTTTTTGTTCTAAAATTATAAAAATAACACCTAATGTCATTTTTATTTCTGAAAGTGTTTGTTAATACATTAGAATTCAATTGATAAAGATTAGTGAGTATTTTAATGTTTTGTATTTTCTATGGACATATGTAAAATGTAGGTTTATGTAAAATATATAGATTTTATATTAACAGAAATTATAATATATTTTTGGATTATTTGGCAACTTGCATTTTCTGCATATCAGTGCTGCCAAATGTCACTTTGAACTGTCCTAAACAGATTATAACTTTCTATTCATATCCTTATTAGCCAAAGGGTAAAAGTTAAAATTGAACAGAAAAAGTCAATTCTAGTGGTCTATCATAAACCATGATAACAATTATAATACTGTTGTGTACTTCAAAATTGCTAAGAGGAAATTGTAAATGTCCTCCCTACAAGCAGTGATAAATATGTGAGGTAATAGATATGCCAATTCTTTTGATTTAAGCATCCCATATTTGTATAATACATGTATATACATCATGGCTTCATAATGTACTCCAGATATACATACACATAATTTTTTAAAAAGAAATTTTAAAAAGAAATCTCAACATAAATTGTGTAAGCCAGCTTTTGGTCATCATGACTAAATCCCTGGAGAAAATAGCCTAAAAGAGGAAAGTTCATTTCAGCTGTTGGTTTGCTCAGGTCAGATGGCTCCCTTGTTTTGAGTCTGTGCTGAGGCAGCACATCCAAGCTGGAAAACACCTTGGAGCAACCCTGCTCATCTCAGGATGCCTGGAAGCAGAAAGTATGACAGAGAGAAAGAAAAAGGCAGCAAACAAGCTACGCCCTTCCAGGGAATGCCTTCAGTGTTCCAGTGGCCCACGTTTTAGTTTCCACCACTTCCCAATAAGGCCAACAAACGATTACTCCATCAGTTGATTAACCTACTTGCAAGGTCAGAGCCCTCATGAACCAAAAATTCAGGCCTTCGATGCATCTACCTGTAAGGGACATTTTAGGCTGACATCAGGTGAAAGGATGGTGCCTTAATGTGAGCAAAAAGCATTTTCCTATTGCCAAGGGCTTTAACAAGGTAAAGTTATTTAAAATGTAAATTTAATGTTGTAATTATAGGGAAATTGCAGAGACAATTTATAGTTGAAACAATCACCAGTTATACACTGCCTGTTTCCACATTTGCTTTCTCATGTTCATATTCCTCCTGCATATGTACCATCTCCATGAATTTGGCATCATTTTAACAGAACTGCATGCCTTAATATTGTTTACTGTATCGTATATTCTCTCCCTCTGAGGTCTCTGAACACATGATTTCTAATGGCCACATCATCTACTCTATAACTGCAGCATATATCACAGATTATTAGAGTCCTCTGTTGCAGACAATGTGTCTTTCACTTGATAGTGACAGTGTCACTAAGAAATATGTACTGAATATTGCCTCATCGCTTACTTTCCGTCCCTGCCCTGTATTTGTTCTTTATCTCCACTGGGGATGCTTCTTAATGAGGGCTCTGCATACCAATCTCTGTCTCTGAGTAAGCTCCGTAAGAGCCCAGTCTCTAACAGCAGTAACATGGCAGTGCTAACAATATTACACACTCATGCCCCATCAGCCAGCCGTTCCAATTCCACGGACATAGTGAGGTCATAAAGATGTATCTATCACGATATTCATTGCAGTCCCTCTGTAGGAGTAAAATACTGGAAAAATAAAAACTCATACTGGTAATTCAAGTTTGTCATTAAGGAACTTAAGAATAAATTATATGGTAACTATGCACGGAAACACAGTAGATCATTCAGGGTATCTTGGTATTCTGTTCTTTAGCCATGCCCAGCTTGATAATCCAGACTACTACTGAGTGGAAAGAAAACGTAGAGAAAAATGGATAGTGTGCTCCACTGCTCCTCCAAGAAAGAGACAAATACGGATACATATGTAAATGTCTGCTCATGTATATAAAGAAATAATGTACTATTAATTGACTTAGGTGGGGGAGGGGAGGAGGGAATTGCATGTGGGCGCAGAATATAGGTTTAAAGTTTTATTTTTGCACTATAGAACTATTTGGCATAACTCTAAAGAGTTAAACAGGAAAATCAAGTAAACAAGTGACCAGACATTTCCAGGTACCCAGTGATAAAAGCACAGAAAAGAGAACTGTTTTAAAGGGCATCAAAGTTCAGTGACCTAACTTAATCTATCGCTAGGAAAATATGCTTTAGGGATGAAAGGCACAGGAAATAATCATTGCTATGATTTATTGCTAATAAATATACATTGCTATTTGCCTACCTTCTCCCCCCCCGCCACCCATTGCACCCCATCCCACCTTTCTTTCTTCTTTTTCCACATTGAAAGCAGTTTTTAAGGAATTTCTCCCACACTATTCTTTGTACGGTGTGGGGGAAACCTATTTCTCTATACCTGCTTTTTATGAAACCAACCAACAAAGCAAACTTAGCAATGCTAGTAAACACTCCTTGGGATTCCCATCAGTCAGCAATCCCACAATTATTTTGCAGTTGCTAGTATTGTCATTTGAATTTTGCAGCTGTTGGGTGTATATTATGATAAAGCAAGTAGTTTATTATGTTGGTGTCTTACAAAATGGGAAACGAGAAGAACAGATCTCAAAGAGACTATGGAGATTAAATAAAAATCCCTGTTTCTAAATTCAAATGAGAATGCTGGTGTATTTATTGATCCTAAAACAGGGAGAACTTTCTTAGTTTTGATCACTCAGAAGATCTATAGACAGTGACTTAGTGCCAATACACACATCCAACAAAAAGAACAGAATCCCATGAGGAGTCACTGACACCAGCTCTGAGATAAGAAATGCACCCGAATGACCTGAAACCTCACACACCAAACTGTAAGGAAGCCTGGCGATGGTTGTAGAAAGGATTGGTGACATCCCTGTGGTTGTGTTCACAAGAGTTTGTATCTGTGGAGCAATATAGCAATGCAGATAGAGTGTACCAATGTGTGCTATTTGCTCCAAATTAATCTGAAGTGAAGCTGTAGATTAAAGAAAAACTCCCTACCCTGAAACCTGGGCCATAAAACAGGCTTACAGAAACCTGCTGTCCATGGAATTTGAGAGCCTGGAGCTAGTTAGTGGCAGACCAGGCGTAGGCAGGTGGTCTGGCTTATCACTTATGTGCACGTGTCTGCTATGGGCCTGCTGAAGCCAGACCCTCCCCACTCTCCAGTATAGAAGGTGACCCCCAGGCTCCGCATCTCATGCTCTCCTGGACCTTCCAGCACTGAGCAATAGGGCTTGGGGGACCCAACCCCTCAGAGCAATCAAGTCTGTCCTTGCCATTTTGAGGTCGAACTGCATGTGTTCTTCCATTTTCCTCCGCTGACTAATTTCTTGCAGTAGATGGTAAGACTGACCAGAAGCTGACCATTCTCAGGGGCGGGCCACAACTGCCCAGAGGAATAGTTTACTGCCTCTCTAGTTCTGTGGAAGAAGAAAACCAGGAAGCTTCAGGTTTAGTAGCAGAGATGGAAAATGTAGGTGGAGATGAGGAAAAACAGGTTTCCTTTGTTGAGAGAGAGAATTCTTTGAGGCCACAGGGAGAACTAGGGTGCTGAGACTTAATGTCAGGAGACATTTAAGGTGTCAGATCAACGCTTTGGGGCTCATGTTTTCTGCTGAAAGAGCTACTGTGACTTGGAAGCAGGCACAAGCAATTTAGGGATAAAAGGTCATGGTTGGTCTCCAGTAAAACCGTATGTACAAACACAGGGGGCTGGCCCACAGGCCGGAGCTTTCAATGGGCTACAGAATCAAAGCTTAGGTCAAATCAGATTCATCTTGGTATGGGTGTGCCTGGTTAGACCCTCACCCCCAACCCTTTCTGCAGAGAAGGAATCTCAGGCACTTTCCTGGGGCTGAGGGCCCTGGGCACTGCTTCCACTCACTCACTGCTGACATTCCCTTTCTCCCTTGTGATTTCTCCCGAGAAGTCCATTTAGAAATACCCTCAGACCCTGTGGTGGTTAAATTAGACCACCTGATTAAGTTTTCATCACTAGAGTTAAAGAGATCCATGTAATTTCCAGGACTGCAATAAAACAGATAAACCCGTGGAGTGTGTATGCTTCAGGAATCGTGCCTGGGTGCCAGTATAGAGCCGGGAGCCATGCTGCTGTTCATGTTGTAACAAAAGGCAGAAACAGCAATGGAAATGGGGACAGAGAGGGAAGCATGGAGCTGGGTACAACATAGAGAAATTGCCATAAACCCGGGCTGGCTACCCAGACTTCATGTTTCATACAAAATGTGAAATCAAAAATTGTTAATCAACTATGATAACTTCTTACCATATGGCAAAACACAATTAGATATTAATATCTCAAAACCCCCTAATAATCTAAAATTAAACTCTTGATCCCATGCAGTCTCAGTTAATGACATCATCTTTAATCTACTATGATCAAAACTATCAGTTTCTCTTTTTTCATTTCTTGCTCCACATCCGGTCCATTAATGCAGACTACTGGATGCTACCTTGGGAGCAAAGCCACACACTACTCTCTAGTAACTCCACTTCCACCATCCTAGACAGGTCACCAGCAGCTCTAACATGGTCCGGTTCAGTGGTCCCTCATGGATGTCCTCTTACCTTTGTATTCTATCATCTGCTCACCAACCATAGGGTTCCTTTTGCTGGTCATTTGCTTGCTAGCACTTACGGCCATGGTCTAGACTCTGCTTTCTTCTGTGTTATGTTACTCTAACCTTGGTGAGTTCAGCTAGGGGAGGGAGAGGCTGTCTGTGCAGTGAAGCAAAGAGGAAGACAGTCCTAAGGTTGGTGGTTTCTTCAGGTTTTATCTCTATTAACACTACATCTTCTCCAGGACTCCAGCTAACACCAGACTGACCTCTCATCTGGCGTCTCACTCCTGCTTGGCAAACTTGTGAGTCCAGCATCTATAAGGTGACCACCAGACCTAGACTCCAGCAATGCCACCATTTTCTTCAGTCTGTCCTACTATTGGGGCTGAGGTCCAGTCCTATGTACTTTTCTGATATTCTCTCACCTGAACTATGGGTTCTGTATGTTAAATTGGTTCTGCTTGAAATACCATAGAATTACACGCAAACTTGACTGATGCCTTCTCTGAAGAGCCTAACCAGCCTTTACTCTCCCACTCATTGTTTATCTCATGACAAGCCTTTTCCCCTTGGGGCTCCTATCAATATCTGATAGAATTCTTATCTATTGTTTGCTTACCTGCTGATTTTTTCCACTGATATGCATGGTATCAGCCTGTTCTGACTTCTGCTACATTCCAATCTGCAGTAGGCTGGGCCTAACTACAGATGTCCATATAGACACATCAGTGTTTTCTGACCCATTTAGGACACTGACAAGCAGTCTGTTTCAGGCACTCCATATGGAGAAACAACGGCAAATAGGGCGAGCTTTTCTCATAAGTGAGTGATTGCTTTCCCCTAGAAGGGAGTGGCCAGATGGACTGGCTTTTCTTGTGCCTTGAGGCATTTTTGTGACCATGTTTTTTTATTTGCAGCAGTTAGAATAATGAGTAGAAATAATCACTTGCATTTAAATGGACACTCACTGAAGAGGGCACCAGCATTATCTACAAAGAGTTAGAATCTGTAAGAGGTTGTAGTGGCACACTCACCTGATGTGGAGAGGGATCTTGGGTACCTTCTTAGAGACCTTGAATCTGTCCATATCTCCACAGACATCTGTGAAGTACACTCCAGCCACACTTGTCACCTGGTTCCCGGGGAAACTGGACAGCACTTTGTCATGGCCATGTTGACTGGCCCAATACCAGGCCTGGCCCCCAATGAGCAAGCCCCCACCATGCTTCACAAACTGGACCAGCTTCTCAGCCAAACTCTCATTGTAGGCATCAGTGCAGTAAACACCCAGAGCCTCTCCAGGCTCAGGCTGAACCAGTGCCTCTAGACCAGAGTCACCTAGGATGTTTACCAGTGATGCCAAGGAGGAATGCACTGTGATGGGAGCCCCTGGGGAGGGGCAGAGCCAGTTCACTGCATTGACAAGAAATGGGGCCAAGTCAGCATGCAGCAGGTAGCCCTCATGGGATACGACAACCAGGCNCCACAGACATCTGTGAAGTACACTCCAGCCACACTTGTCACCTGGTTCCCGGGGAAACTGGACAGCACTTTGTCATGGCCATGTTGACTGGCCCAATACCAGGCCTGGCCCCCAATGAGCAAGCCCCCACCATGCTTCACAAACTGGACCAGCTTCTCAGCCAAACTCTCATTGTAGGCATCAGTGCAGTAAACACCCAGAGCCTCTCCAGGCTCAGGCTGAACCAGTGCCTCTAGACCAGAGTCACCTAGGATGTTTACCAGTGATGCCAAGGAGGAATGCACTGTGATGGGAGCCCCTGGGGAGGGGCAGAGCCAGTTCACTGCATTGACAAGAAATGGGGCCAAGTCAGCATGCAGCAGGTAGCCCTCATGGGATACGACAACCAGGCGGCCTGGGCCATAGGAAGAGGCAGCAATGAGCACTTGGCCCTTGGCGTTCACCATCACAGGGAAGGCAGCCTTGCCAATAAGGAGGAGTTCACTAGGAATGGGTTCTTTGGGAAGATCCCAGCTGGTCACTCCATTCATGAGGATCTCAAAGGCAGCATTAGGATTTGTTGCCATGGTTCTTGCAGATGCTGCAGAGGAAGCAGAGACTTGGGTTGGTCGACATGGCTTGAGGAACCAGTTTAAAAAAAAAAGGCAAGCACATTATTATCACCCCAATTTAAAGACTCAAATACACAAGAGGAGTAAGGGTGATAAATAAGTAAGGGAATAAATAAAGAGGCAGCGATTTCCAGATGCTTCGTGGTGATGAGATACAGACCTGTTAACCAGAAGGCTGCTTTAGAATGACTGATAGGAAAGACCTGGAAAGAATGTGGCCTCGAAGCTGAAACCTGAAATGCTGTGGGAAGAACATTTTGATAAGAGGCACACCAGGGCAGGCATAGAGTCAAGGGCAAAGGCGAACAGGACCTGAGGTTGGTTGGGGGTGCCGGTTCCTGAATGGCCTGGTGGATCAAATGCAGGAGCCAACCTAGTGTTTGTCACAGACAAAATGGCCACATGACTTGTCAGACTGTTGTCAATGGCTTCCAGATGATCAAATCTGCCCACTGGCTGACCAGTCTTCACAAACCCTGCTGAAGGCTGTCTGCTAGCAGCTGAGCTCACTCCAGTACTCCCTGAAGATTTTCCGTTGTTTTACAAATTAGACAGGGTAAAGGTACAGTGAGCCCACAGTGAACCCACTGTGAGGGGCCCTCTCTTCTTCCCCTTCTCATCTGCATGAGTGCTGCCGTGGATCATAGCTGGTGCTCCACACAACTTCTCTATCCCCACATCTGAATAGCTCCCCATGAGGGACCTCCTGTCCACTCACATGACTGGCAGGGCAGTCCTTCAACGGCTATGAGCTGATATCCTAAGTTAGATTCAGGTACTGGAGGGAACTATGAACACCTGCCCAGTGCCTTCCTAAGGTGCATCCTGGGAGGATCCCTGGCAGGGCTGTGCTCTGCAGGCTCAGTTCTAGAGGGCCAACGCTCACCTTGCTCAGTTCCCTCCTTCCTTTTTTCCCTCCTCAGGGTCTTCTCTTGGATTTTCAGGGCTTTCTTCCCAAATAAGCCTCCAGGGAGTGGGAAGAACCTGAACAGATCAGACCCAAGTGCCCCTCTTGTCTCCATTGTTCCTCCTGTTCTCCTGAACGTTCACGTTGTCAGTCTCCTCTCGTGATCACAACCAGGCTGACTAACCCGAGGTCTGAGCCTGTAGTATGCGTTCCACCTTCATTCAGCATGCTTGACTAAGAACTCCAGAACCCTCGTTTCAGCCACTCCCTGAGCGGTGAAAGTCTGTTATGTTAGCCTTGGCCTGTCTGTGTGTGTTTCTTCGCCACCGCCACCCCCACTTTCCATCTCGTTTCACCGCGGTGCAGTTCCCAGGAAAGTGAACAGTGGGAAATTCAGATGGATCAGGAACTCCAAGTTCAATGTTAAGTTTGTCTGAGAAGAAAGTTCCCTCACAAAAACCACTTGGGCAATCTGTCCAGAAACGACAGGCCCACCCACCACTCTGTCACTAAATGAGCTTGCACGCGCGAACACACACCTTTATCAAAGTCATGACTCCAGTGTAAAGAGCAGAGATGAATCAGTTCTGAGTTAAGTAGAAAATCGTACCAGATAAATGAAACTAAAAGAGAAACAGACCTGTGGAAGATACACTGTCGGGAATGGCGTCAGGTAGCCTTCTGACACTTTAGGGGTTCCCTCCCAGAGTCGCCCAGGTGCTCGAACATCCAGCCCCACCCTAGAACACGCGAGGACTGAAATACTCACGCGAGGAGGCCGCTGTGCCTGCANTAGCAGCAGACTGGAGGAGCGCAGTCCCGAGGAAGGTCGGCACAGGGGCGGGACCTCTGGGGGACCGGCCGCGGAGGACAGGGCTATCACCGAAGCAGGTTTGGTTCTCTGGAGAAGGATTTCCGAGCTGGGGTTCCCTGGGCGGGGCTTCCCTGGGCGGGGCCGTCTTGGGCCTCCAGGGCGGAGCTTCTCAGGGGCGGATTTTTTTCCAGGAGCTTTGCTACCAGGGGACAAGGCTGGTTAAGGATGTTCTGTCCTGCGGGGTGGGCCAGCCAGGGAACTGGGCTGATTAGGGGCGGGGCTGTTCCGGAGGCAAGGCCATCGGGAAACTGAGTTGTTCCCGTAACAGGGAGGGATGACTGCCCTCGGAGCGATCTTCCGGAGGCGAACCTCACCTTGAGAAGGTTGACGCAGCCTACCTGGAGGGAGGACTCTCTGCAAAGCTCTTGATGGACCAAGGGAGAAAAATAAAATTCCAAATCTCCAATTAATCAGATTTCGGGGTGAACATCACCCAACAACTGCGCCAGACCCAGAATCTGGCTCCAACCGACTCGGTGCCGCTGGGCTTCACTGCGGTGTTAACTGGCTCCCTGGCTCGGGCGTCAGGGCCTGCCCCCTGGTGGTCTACACTGGCCGTGCATCTATAGGGATCTGAGGGGAGCCCATACTAGACATTTTGGCCTGAGTATGCATAGAAATCTATTCCAGAGACATTTCTATTGGGCAGAAAACATGACCATGACGTGATCTGCACATGCAAGACAAAGGATGGAGAAATTAAACTAAAGTTAAAGCTTCGATACTGCCCGAATTTTTGCCCAAAGGGGGTCAGAAAAATGAAGGCGGAAGGGCAGATAAGTGTGTCGGTTTGAGCACAGCTTTGTACAACAGTTTGTTGTTTATACTTCTGTAATATATTGTATGATTTTGCTTTATGATGGAAAGGAAGGGGACCAAAAGAGAGGTAAAAAGATACGATGAGAATACTTACAAAGAGAACTTAACTCATTTGGTCTACCACTAGCTATACATTCAACCATTGAGGTTTAGACAATTACACGTTTATTTTTTAAAATCACTGTGTGCTTCGTCTTCTATTTGCATTATTAAAAAGCACTAGTTACTCTCATAAACACCATGCTGAATTTTCCCAGCAGTCTCTCCGTCTTGCCAAGGCAGATTCCTGGCTCATTTCCTTCATGAGTGAATAGCGTCTACCCCAGGACCTTGCTGAAACGTTGTCCATTGCTTTGCGTTTTTATTTTGTGATACCTGGCAGTTTACTGGCTAGCCTCTCATCCACGCTTTGCTGTATAAACCAGGCACTCTTTCCTGCCATCCACTGTACCAGGAGGAGGTTCAGCACGATAACCAGCTTCTGCTTCTAGCACTTCATGTCTTTCCATGGTCACCGGTGGTTGCCTTCCCTCCTTGTCTTCAGCCCACAGCTGGCAAATGTTGACTGTGTTTCTGTTTGGGACTTTATCAAATATATCTTCAGTTAAGTTAAAATTAGTCCAGGGCTGTCTCCCTAGTATGAGATCTCGTATAGGAAACTATTAATATTAATTATTTTGTGTCCCTACCCCAGAATTTTCAAATAAAGTTGTAATGCTCAGTATGTTGTAATATAACTGTATTTTCAGGGACCGTCTTTAAAGAGATGATTTAGTTGAAAGGAAGCCATTAATGTGCCATCCCCACCCCCTAGACAATAACCAGTGCCCTTATGAGAAGAAAAGGAGACAGGAATGCAGAAGAAATACTGTGTGGTGCCACAGGGAAACAATGGCTACCCACTTGTAAGCCAAGAAGGAAGGCCTTAGGAGAAGCAGACCCTGCCTGTCCCCTGATCTCAGACTGCCAAGCTACAGAGCTGCCAGAAGTGCCTTTGTTCAAACCACCCTGCCTGTGACAGGTTATGTCTTAGACAAGGAATGAACATGCTCTCCCCTTACTTTAAATAAGCTACAGAATGTTAAAGGTATATTCCTAGAAAAATTAAGCAAGTAGTTTTGTATTGCTTTCTGGACCTGCACAGACCCAGAACCAAAGGGAGGGGGTAGTTGGTAAAGTGTTTACATTCCAAACATTTAGATATTCTATCCCAGAATCTGCATGAAAATGTTATGTGTGGTGGTTCATCCTTATAATCCCAGCACTGTAGAGGCAGCAAGAGGAGGACCCCTGAGGCTATCTGGCCAGCCAGTCTAACCTAATTGGCAAGCTCCAGGTCAATGAGACAGCCTGTGTCAAAGGCAGTGGGTAGCATCCTTGATGACACTGGTCATCCTTTGGCCTTCATATGCATGTGCACACACACTTTATCCCCACATGTGTACACACATACACATATACATGCATATTGTCTGGGGATATTTGTATTGTTTGAAGATATGTTATTGTGATTGTTTAATAAAGAGCCAAACAGCCGACAGCTAGGCAGGAGGTATAGGTAGGACTTCCGGGCAAAAAGAAGGACTGAGGATGAATCTAGACATGCAGGAGAGACGGCAGAGAGAGGAAATGGGAGGTGCAAGGTGGAAGAGGCAACACCACATATAAATAGTTGATTTACATCATAGTTAAGGCTAGTTAGGAACAAACCTGAGCTATAGGCTGAGATTTCATAATTCATAAAAAGTCTTCATGTCATTATTTGAGAGTTGGCTAGTGGGACAGAAAAAGACTCATTACAGCATATAACTGTGCCCAATTACTGATTTGGTTTTAGGGTGGAAAATACATTTGCAAGGCTCAGTTACACAACCAAACTATGTCTTCCTTCCACTCACTGCCATGAAGAACCAAAAATAAAGTCTCAAAGAGCAAGCATTATTAGCAGTAAGAATAAGAAAAGCCAGGGATGTTTATTAAAGTGTGTATATGTATGCATGTTTTCCATAGCCTAGCAATCTCAGTTTTAGAAATTTACTCTATGTAAATGGATACATGGTTATTTAACAGAAGATAATTCATGGCCACTTTATTTTAAATAAAGTGACAGTTCAGAATTACTTGTTCAAAAATCCATACAAGTCAGATCTGCAAGTGGTATAACCAGCACTCTTACCACCAAGGCATCTTGGCATCATTACACTGTCCATCCCAAAGTTCAGTGATGATCACATTAGCTGTCATGCACTGACTCCCTATAACCCTGGGATCCTAACCTAGACACATGTCATCCACATGGGTAATTTCTGATTGGGCCTCCACCTTTCATTGACACTGTAGTTCCTATTTTCTCCTAGGATTCAGGCCCAATTGATTCCTTTAAATTTACTGAACACCCAGTGGCCCCTCCCCCCGTTGTCAAAGAGGAAGTTCCCTCTAGAAAACAAGCCTTTTTTTTTTTTTTTGCTATGTACTATCAGTCATTGCTTCCAGGAGTACAGTCCAATGAATTTTGTCTCATTTTTTTTTAAAGTCGTATAGTGGACAACATTAGTTTCTTTTAAAAATGATTTTTGTTAATTATTTCAAATGCATGTGTATGCTTGAATATATGTGTGTTCTGTTGGGGTCCAGCCTCGACGGGTTCATACGTTCCAGAGTAGGGGCATGTGGATCAGAAATGTTAGGCAGAATAGACAGATACAAAAGAGATATAGAGACCGAGGATAAAGTCGGGAGGGCAACTCAGTGAATGCTGAATCTGCCTGTGTTTATTTCTCATGATCTCTAAATAAATACCCCAATCCCCAAGTAGAGGAAGAAAGCAAAAGAATTTTTTTGTTTGTTTGTTTTTGAGACAAGGTTTCTCTGTGTAGCTTTGATGCCTGTCCTGGAACTCACTTTATAGACCAGGCTGGCCTGAAAATCACACCGATCTACCCACCTCTGCCTTCCAAGTGCTGGGATTAAAGACAACTACCAACATCACCCAGAAAAAAACAAACAAAAAAAAAACCAAAAAAAAACCAAAAAAACGTTTTTACCATGATGCAAGGAACAAACAAAGCAATTACCATCTTGTAGTAATGAGGGAGCAAGCCCTGCTTTTCGTCCTGCCCAGCTCCCGCACGGCTAGCTTATACCCCGAAAT